>LZPB01000173.1:11898-39497 GCA_001676865.1 Ceratocystiopsis minuta | reverse complement strand
AAGCCCCACTTTTTGTGACATTTTTGTCTGACATAAGCAGCCAATTTTCGACTTCGTCTCAACGACGTCTTTCTCTCTCTTGGGAATTCTATCGAGTAAGATCCTAAGCATGACTTTGGTCCTGGTATTTGTATTCTTCTGGTAGTTTAGGTTACTCACTGACAACACAGTTGTGACAGAAAGACGAGTAAGAGGCATATCGTCACAAAGACACATGGCACAATGAAGCGTCCTCCGTCGACCACAAGTCGATCTTTCGACCACAAGTCGATCTTGATACAACGCAAGGGGAAGAAGCAAAGCGAATCCAGAAGCTGGCCAAGTAACTGCTGTTTCTTTGGTTCCGACTGCATGCTACAGCAGCTCACGACATGCACAAACATTGGTCAACATCCCCTTTTATGTAAATACAGCTCTCGCTCCTCTCCTTTGCTACAAAGAAACTAGATTACATAGTGGAAAGAAAGACAGAAGTCCAAAGAAAAGGAGAGAGGCGCGTCTGCAGTTCTGCTTCCGCCTTCCTCTTCCTCTTCTTTTCGTCCTCTTGTCCTCTTTTCCCTTTTTTGCTTCGCTTCACTTTTTTGTGGTTATTGCAAAAAAAAGATCCGCTCCGCGTTTTTGTTTTCACCCCCTATCAACAACCAATCTATCCCCTTAGTTCTCGCCAAGCTCAGCCAGGATCTTCTCACCCTTGGCCCGGGCCGAGGCGAAGTCGCCGACCATGTAGAAGGCACCCTCAGGCAGGTCGTCACCCTCGCCAGCCAGAATGGCCTTGAACGACGCAATGGTGTCCTTCAGGTCAACCAGCGCACCCTCAATGCCCGTGAACACCTGGGCCACCGTGAACGGCTGGCTCAGGAAACGCTGGATCTTGCGCGCACGCTCGACCGTCAGCTTGTCCGCCTCCGACAGCTCGTCCATGCCGAGAATGGCAATGATGTCCTGCAGCGACTTGTACTCCTGCAGAATCTGCTGGACGCGCGACGCCGTGTCGTAGTGCTCGTCACCGACAATGCGGGGGTCCAGCATACGCGACTTGGAGTCCAGAGGGTCGACAGCCGGGTAGATACCCAGCTCGGAGATACCACGCGACAGCACAGTGGTGGCGTCCAGATGGGCGAAGGTGGTGGCGGGGGCGGGATCCGTCAGATCGTCAGCCGGCACGTACACGGCCTGCACCGACGTAATCGAACCCTTGTTGGTCGTGGTAATACGCTCCTGCATCAGACCCATGTCGACGGCCAGCGTAGGCTGGTAACCGACAGCGGAGGGAATACGACCCAGCAGGGCCGACACCTCGGAACCAGCCTGGGTGAAGCGGAAAATGTTGTCGATGAAGAGCAGCACTGTAGGTGTTAGCAATGGGACGAGGTCGTAAAAGGGGAGACGAGAAACTCACCATCCTGGCCCTCCTCGTCACGGAAGTACTCGGCAACAGTCAGACCGGTCAGGGCGACACGGGCACGGGCACCTGGGGGCTCGTTCATCTGACCAAAGACAAGGGCCACCTTGGAGTCGCCATCCAGCTGAATGACCGAGGTCTCCTGCATCTCGTGGTACAGATCGTTGCCCTCACGCGTGCGCTCGCCGACACCAGTGAACACGGAGTAACCACCGTGAGCCTTGGCAATGTTGTTGATGAGCTCCTGGATGAACACGGTCTTGCCGACACCGGCACCGCCGAACAGGCCAATCTTGCCACCACGGGCGTAGGGAGCCAGCAGATCCACGACCTTGATGCCCGTCACGAGAACCTCAGCCGTGGTGGACTGGTCCGTGAAGGACGGCGCCTCGGCGTGGATAGAGCGTCTCTTGTCGGTCTTGATGGGGCCGCGCTCGTCAATCGGGTCACCGGTGACGTTCATGATACGGCCGAGAGTGGCCGGACCAACGGGGATGGTGATGGGAGAACCGGTGTCGGTCGCCTTCGCGCCACGGACAAGACCCTCAGTACCTGGGAATGGGTAAGCAAGCGAAAGGGAATGGGGGAGGTTGAGGGAGCGAGGGAGTAAATGATGACAACATACCATCCATGGAAATGCAGCGGACGGTGTGCTCGCCCAGATGTTGCTGTTACAGTTGTTAGAAAGTGTCGTCCGAATAGCAGCTGCAGATGGCTAGGAAGAAAGAAGGTGGGCACATACGGCGACCTCGAGGACCAGCTTCTGACCGTTGTTCTGGGTCTCCAGAGCGTTCAGAATTGGCGGCAGCTTCTCCGTGTCGAACTTGACTAGAGAGAGGAAGGCGGGTCAGCAAGACTGCAGACATGCATTGTTGTGCATTGGTGCATTGTTTTTCGCGATGCATGTAGCTCCGGCGGTCGACCGGAAAGATCCGTCGCAAGGCAATCGCGAATGCATCGCAAAGCGAGCTCAATTGTCGCAGCAGAGAAGCGCATGGCAATGCTCGCGGCGGATGGTGGATGGACCATGGAGGGAAGAGGGAAGGCTCACCATCGACAACGGCACCGATGACCTTGAGGGATTTTTCGTTAGCAGAGCTTCCGGGGGGCCGGGGGAGCTTCGCGTAGCGCGAGAAATGCCGAAACTCACCTGGTGAATCTTGCCATCACCAACACCGGCGGTGCTGGCATACCGGACGTTGCGCAGGAGCGCGGGCGTGACGAAGCCGGCAGCCGGGCGGACGGTGCGCGGCGTCGCAAGGGGGGAGCGGGCGGCTGCTCGAGCCGCTCGGGCGAAGGAAGCGCTGAAAGCCGGGTAAGCAACAAGAAGCGGAAAAGCGAAAAGAACGCAGGGAAAAAAAACAAAAGATCGAAAAGGCCAAAGGCCAATTGCGTTTTTTTACCTCTTGAACATCGTGGCGATGGTGAAGAACGCGGCGTGGGATGGGAGGGAAAGGGTGCTTGGGAGAAAAGGAGAGGAGAAAGAGAAGAGAGGAAAAGGGAAGGGAAAAGAGAGGGAAGGGGAAAAAAAGCGGAGGAGGTCGGGTAAGAAGGGCAAAAAAAAATGCTGAAAAAAACGGGGAGCTGTGTTTGGCCTAGGTTCGTTTTCTGCTTGGTGCGGTAGCTGGCGCTCTCTACGGTGGACAGCGGTGCCTGAGGCAGTGCGTTTTTTTGGAGCTTTCCCTCATTTCCGTCCTCCCGAGGGATCCCGCGCACACCTGTATACCCGAGACCGCCCCACCTCGATTCTCCAAACCCCTGGCGGACAGAATGCAAGGCCGTCGAAGCGAGAGGACGAAGACGCCGAAATACCACAAGTTTCTCCATTCAACGAGGAAGTATCTCACGGAGCAACCCTCGCGTTTTGGATCGACAATACGAATCTTTCATATAGGGGTTAGATACTCTTCATGCGAGCAGCAGCCTCTCGGTAATGGCCGGCGAATTTTATGTCACGTGACCATTTTTCCATCATGCTGAGATCGGACTTGGGCGTCGCGTTATTAGGCGGCTGTCCATACGGCTCCGTACGAACGCGGCCATCTTACTGGTAGAGCCGCTGGCCAACTCATGCAAAATGCCCCGTAATCGATGTTCATGCCACTAAAACGGCGGCGGGCTCGGCACCCTCAAGGAGGCCGGGGTGCGTCTGGCCTCTGCGGTTTCCCTCCAACTTTCCATTGTTTCTTCTTGTTTCCTCCTGTCTCGTATGGTAGACTCTTTTCGCACTCGGGTAGCCCGATCTGTTCAAATGGTTTTACTGCGCCAAGTTGGGTTTGCATAGTAAGCGCCCCTAGAGGCTATAAATAAAGTCGTTGTACCTAGCCGTCTGCTCTACTAAGAAAACACACGCAAAATCCGCAGACCGGTACATTGAACGGAGAAAGTACCCCAGGCCTGAAAAAAACTGTCTGGAGAACGGCGCTGCGCCCCCCCCCTTTTCTTTGTTATTGGCGCTATTCTCCAGGGCAAAGGCTGCATTACGTTGCCCTGACCCCCTGTTCTCTGTCAGTCCAGGCCTGCCATTGGCCCCGTATGGTCATCTCGCTCCTTCATTTATTCCTCCCTCTCCCATCACTCCCCTTCGATCACTTTCCTTCGACATCGCGAAACGCCAAACGAAACAGCGAACACCATCGGGTATTGTCGCTTTCTTACTTTTTTTCTTCCGCTCGTTATTGTCCCCTTTTCGCGCCGTCCTCTCGGCGAGCGACCACCGGTTTTTGTCGTTTTGAAGTGTTGACGAAGCCGCGAAGCCTCGTCCTGCCACGTCGACGCAGTCACCGCAAAGCGAACCGCGGTGTTCACACCGGACTGGCTAGCTCTATTGCTCTTCGTCGCTGTCCTTCCACCTCGCCATGGCTCCCTCTTTGAAAGCTGTCTTTCTGACAGCGCTCTGCGCCTCCACGGCTGCCGCGCAGATCGACATTGATCTGAGTTCAGCCAGTCCGTCTTTCCCCCTCCCTCGTTTCCTCTTCCTTCATCTGATACCCCTCCGCTAACTTCTTCAGCCTCTATCAAAAACGGCATGGCCACCATCGCCCACAACGTTATGTCCTACTACAAAGGCAACCTGTCCGGCAACACCCCCGGCATTCTCCCCGGCCCGCCGCCCAATGGCGACTACTACTGGTGGGAGGGTGGTGCTCTCTGGGGCACCATGGTTGACTACTGGCTTTACACTGGCGACACCTCGTACAACCCGACCACGGAGTACTCGCTCATCTTCCAGGCCGGCGCTCCCGAGTACAGCTACATGCCGCCCAACTGGACAGCTTCTCTCGGAAACGATGATCAGGGCTTCTGGGCCCTGTCCGCCATGCTAGCCGCCGAGTCCAACTTTCAGAACCCGCCCGACGATCAACCGCAGTGGCTGGCCTTAGTCCAGGCCGTCTTCAACACCCAGGCTGCCCGCTGGGACACCCAATACTGCAACGGCGGCCTGCGCTGGCAGATCCCCCTGTCCAACAACGGCTACAACTACAAGAACAGCATTGCCAATGCTATTTTCTTCAATCTGGGCGCCCGCCTGGCCCGGTATACTGGCAACCAGACCTATGCCGACTGGGCCGAGAAGACGTGGGAATGGACCCAGTCTGTCGGCTACATTGACGAAAACTACCACATCTATGATGGCGGCCACGTCGAGCACAATTGCACGGACATCAACAAGGCGCAGTTTTCCTATGTTTCGGCTGCGTTTATCCAGGGCCTTGGCTTTATATACAACTTTGTAAGTGCTCTTGTTATGCGAGGAGGGGGACTGTGACTAACTATTCCAGACCTCTACCAACGGCAACAACAGCCAGATATGGGAGGACCGCCTCACGAAACTGACCAACACCACCCTGGCGACCTTCTTCCCCAATGGCATCGCCAAGGAAATCGCTTGCGAGCTCGACGACAAGCTGCAGTGTACCGCCGACATGCTTTCGTACAAGGGCTATCTGCACCGATGGCTGGCGCAGGTCACACAGGTCGCGCCGTTCATCCATGACACCATCATGCCCGTTCTGAAGACATCGGCCACGGCAGCCGTCAAGAACTGCCAGGCTGATGGCACGTGCGGCTTCCGCTGGACTACGAGTGCTTACGACGGCGTGACCGGCGCGGGCCAGGGCATGAACGCCCTTGGTGCTCTGATGAGCGTTCTCCTTGATCTGGAGCCCGTCAAAGCAGCGCTGACGAACACGACGGGCGGCACGAGTACCGGCAACCCGTCTGCGGGCGGCGACTCCAGCGTCCAGCCCACGATTTACTCGCCCATCGGCACGAGCGACCGCGCAGGCGCATCGATCCTGACCGTGCTGGTCATTGCCGGTCTGCTGTCCATTCTTACGTGGATGAGCACGGGCGAGTCGGAGAAGTTCCGTCTTCCCTTCAGCAGGAAGGGCAAGGGCATGATGTAGGGGACGTGTCGCCGCTTTTTTTGCATTTCTGGCCAAACGCAACACGCGCGTGCCGTCCACCTGATGTGCTCGTTGTTTTCCGATGTTATTACCCAATGTCTCGTTCCGCCGGGTTTTCGGCTTATGTTTTTGATTTCATCCCTCGAGGTTTCTTCGGCGTGCCAAGCCCAAATTGGCAAAAGGGGGCAACGGAGTTGGGGGCTTGGCTGTATCGGTTTTCTTGTTTCCTTTGGTTTGTCTACATATTTCTATTTCTTCTATTTTTTGGTCTTGTCTGCCACATGGCATCGTCTGGGGGAAGAGAGCGCAAACCGGCTCTTGGCTTTTGTGTTGGGCAGTTGTGTACCGATGTCGCCTTGCAGTCTATTCACTACGATGTAGGATACCATGTAACTTGAGCACCTTTTCGTACAAGTGGTCGTCTCTCTCGTCTTTCCTTGTTTTGTCTCCGAGCCTCGAGCGAGCAGCCTCGGGGCAATCGGGACTAGCGGCCGGGCTGTGGGTCACGTGCGCTAACAAGGCCAAGTTGGGGTCGAATTGCGTATTCAGTCAATTTCGCGTTTGGGGGAAGGGAAAGGGTCTCGTATCCCAACCCAAAAAAGTATGTGATGCGGCTGGCCATTGTCTCTCCCGAATGGAGGTCCTCACAGTCGCCGACTACGATCCGCGGCGCCGCGGCAGCAGCAGTGCCGGCGATGGCGATGGCAGCGTCCTGGACCACGGCAAAGCAAGCGAGAGCCGTGGCGGCTACGGGGACGGGCACGGCCACGGGCACGGGCACGAGCACGGCCACGGGCACGGCGGGCCGAGCAAGAGCCCGAGCCAGAGCCCGGCGACGAAGCGGCGGCGGCGCGGCGGGCGGCCGTGCGACGCGTGCCGCAAGCGCAAGAGCCGGTGTCTGATTGACGGGCTGGCGGGCAGCAGCCGCGTGTGCGTGCACTGCCGCCTGCGCGACACGCCGTGCACGTTTGAGCTGCGGCCGCCGGACCGGCTGCTGCCGGCGGCGGTGGCGGCGACGACGGCGACGGCAACGGCGCGGAGCTCGATGGACACGCCGCGGCGGTCCGTGGAGTTCCACCACCACCGGCCGCCGCTGCCGGGCGAGCCGGCGTGGCGGCAGGAGCTGGCGTCGCCGGCGCTATCCGTGGCGAGAGCGGCGGCGGCCGGGCGTGCGGACGCCACCACAGCAGCAGCAGCAGCAGCAGCAGCGGCGGCGGGCGAGGCGGGACGCGACCGGGAACGGGGCCGGGCGACGGCAGCGGGGGGCGGGCGCGACCGGGACAAGGGCGAGCACGACGACGCCGACGACGGCGACGACGGGGGCAGCGGGGAGGTGGATGACAACGAGGCGGACGACGGCGACGACGAGAGCGTCGGTCCCGGCAGCCGCCACGGCGTCCGACCGGGCGGCGGCCGCAGCGGCGGCGGCGGAGGACTCGGCCGCAAGACGGGCCAGCAAGCGGGCGGGGGCCGCAGCGGCCGCCACCGAGCTGCGGCGACGGCGGACCAGCTGCGGCTGCTGCCCGGGGACGACGTGCCGACGCTGGGGCTGAAGCCGACGCGGTTTGCGGAGCTGTACGGGCTCAGCAGCGACATGGAGCCGATCTTGATGGTATTTGTCTCTCATTTCTCTCGTTTCCTGGATCTTCTCTCCTTCTCTGACACCCCCCAGCGCCACCGGCCGTACGACCCGTTCACGCAGGAGTTCAGCCTGGAGACGCACTCGATCCGGCGGGTGCTGGAGCGCGACAGCAACGGGGTGGACGTGGCGGTGGAGTACCCGCTGACGTTCCACATGGTGGCGGACACCAAGGCGCTGGCCAGCGACCCGGACGGGCGGCGGGCGGAGGCGATCGAGGCGTGCGTGCGGCCGCACGGCCCGCGGCTGGTGGAGCTGTTCTGGCGCCACGTGCAGCCGTGCTACCCGCTGCTGCACCGCGGCGTGTTTATGCAGCAGTACGGTGGTGGTGGTGGTGGTGGTGGTGGTGGCGGCGGTGGGGGAGCGGCGGTGGTGCCGCCGGCGGCTGCGGCCTCGTCGGGGTGTGCGGGTGCCGGCGGCGTTGGGCCGTCTTCGGGCTCGTCCTCCGTGGCGGCGGCACCGGCAGGAGCAGCAGCCGGAGCAGCAGCCACCCGTGCAGCAGCAGCCGGAGCAGCAGCCACCCGTGCAGCAGCAGCCGGTACCGCAGCAGCAGCAGCAGCCGCCACCACGCACAGCCGGCAGGCGATCGGCGCGGAGCTGCTGGGCGCGGTGTACCTGTCGGCGCTGCGGTGGTGGACGTACGACCCGGAGCTGTCGCTGCGGCCGATGCCGGACGCGGCGCGG
Organism: Ceratocystiopsis minuta; assembly: GCA_001676865.1. Taxonomy (NCBI): domain Eukaryota; kingdom Fungi; phylum Ascomycota; class Sordariomycetes; order Ophiostomatales; family Ophiostomataceae; genus Ceratocystiopsis; species Ceratocystiopsis minuta. The sequence goes on along the minus strand of LZPB01000173.1, from coordinate 31,363 downwards.
CTGCGGCGGCTGCTGCACGAGGCGCTGAGCGCGGCGTACCACCGGCCGAAGCTGTCGACGATCCAGGCGGTGCTGCTGCTGCTGCAGTGCCAGCCGGAGGATCCGCTGAACCCGGACCACAGCTACGCGTGGGGGCTGACGTGCCAGGCGCTGGCGGTGGGCCAGTGCCTGGGCTTGCACCTGGACGCCAGCGGCTGGTCGGTGCCGGCGTGGGAGCGGCACGTGCGCAAGCGGCTGAGCTGGGCGCTGTTTCTGCAGGACCGGTGGACGGCGCTGGCGTACGGGCGGCCGGTGCACCTGCACATGGACGACTGGACGGTGCAGCCGCTGACGGACGCGGACTTTGCCGACGTGCTGGAGGGGACGGCGGCGGCGGTGGCGGCGTCGGCGGCGGTGGCAGCGGCAGCAGCGGGCGGCGGGGACGGGGGTGAAGGGGGAGGGGGGGGGCAAGCCGGTGCTTCTCCTGCGGCTGTGCGTTCCTCGTCTGTGACGACGACGGTGGCGGCGGCGGGGACGGGCACGACGGTGGTGGCAGACCATGGCGATGCCGACGCGTCTGTGGCGACGGCGTCGACGGCGGCGGCAGCGGCGGCCACGACGACGACGACGACGACGACAAAAAAGACCACGACGACCACCACCACAACAGCAACAGCAGCAACAGCAACAGCGGCCCCCCCCGGGCTCTTCCGGCCGGACGACCGGCGGTCGATCCGGGCGACGGGCAAGACGCAGTTTGTGCTGATGGTGCAGCTGGCGCAGATCCTGTCGCGGGTGCAGGCGGCGTTCTACACGGCGCGGGCGAGCCTGGACCAGGACACGGTGCGGCTGTGGCGGCGGGCGCGGCCGCTGCTGGACGAGCTGCAGGCGTGGTGGCAGAGCATCCCGGCGGCGCTGCAGATGGGGGTGTCGTACCCGCGCAAGCTGGCGTTCCAGGGGCACCTGCACTTCTCGTACTACGGCGTGCAGATTGCGGTGCTGCGGCGGCTGATCCGGTCGACGGCGCTGCCGCCGCGCTGCGGCGACGACCAGGTGCTGTCGGACCTGCGGCAGCTGGCGCTGCAGACGGTGCAGGGCGCGATTGCGTTTACGAGCAGTCTGCGGCCGGACCAGCTGGAGGCGTTTTGGTATTTCAGTAGGTCTGCCCTGACCCCTTTGATTGTTTTGCTTGATCCTGACCGGCAGCCTCCCCCTACCTCTTCTCCCTCGTCGGGTCCTTCACCACGCTCCTGCTCGTCACGTCGCTCAGCTCGCAGGAGCGCCACTTCTGGCAGGAGACGCTCAACTCGTACCTGTGGCACCTGCGCACGATGAGCAAGAGCAGCGAGCCCATGCGCTACGCCGTCAACCGGCTCGAGGGCGCCATCCTGCGCGGGCTGGAGCACGCGCTGGCCGTCAACCTGCACGAGCCGGTCGACGACACCGTCAGCCCGATCATGCGCATGGGGCTGCCGGACGCGCACTACTACCCGCAGCCGGGGGGGGGGACCGGCCGGGCCGAGAACAGGGACGGCCACAACGGCATGCTGCCGGACCACCACCACCACCACCACCACCAGCAGCCACCGCCGCCGCCGCCGCCGCCGCTGCCGCCACAACACCTGCAGCAGCAGCAGCAGGGACAGCCGGCGGCTCTGTTTCCGCAGCAGCAGCAGCAGCAGCAGCCGTCGCTCCAGGGCCAATCGCTGCTGCAGCCGCCGCCGCTGCAGCCGCCGCCGCCACCGCCGCCGCAGCAGCACTACCCCTACCCGCCGTACGCGGCGCACCCGTACCACGCGCACCCGCCGCCGGCGTTTGCGACGTACACGGACTTTGGCGACTGGGACCTGGCGGGCGGCAGCCTGGACGGGGCGTTTGACCTGCTGAGCGCGATGCAGTTTGTGCCGCTGCCGCTGCCGGGGGACGGGGCGGGGGGGGGGATGGAGTGAGGACGCGGCGTTATGTTCAGGGTTGTTTGATGTTGTTTAATGTTCACGTCTATCCAAGCTGTACACGAAGAAGCTATCCCATACAAAACACAGAAACTATACAATCTCGTCCAGGCGACCGCCGTAGCGCACGGCCACGTTGGCCAGCGTGACGCTGCCGTCGTCGACGAACCAGCTGAGCCGGTGGCCGGCGTCGGGCACGGCAGCGGTGGCGGCGGCGGCGTTGTCGGCGTTGTTGTCGTCGTGGGCCTCGGCGGGCTTCTCGGCCGCGCGCTGCGGCAGGCGATAGCTGATGGCGCGGCCGCCGACAAAGACCTCGACGAGCTGGCGGCGCAGGAACAGCTGGACGTCGGGGCCGCCGCCGGCGCCGGCGCCTGCGCCGCCGAGCACGACGCCGTCGTGGCGCACGAGCTCGGGCCCGTCGACGGGCCGCGGCTGGTGCATGTCGTACTGGTCGGCCCAGAAGTCGTCGAGGGGCGGGAAGTCGGCGAGCAGGGCGACGGAGTAGACGCCGGGCGTCGTGGGGCCGGCGGGCGTGAACTGCAGGCGCAGGCCGCGGTCGTCGGCGTCGGGCTGCAGGACGAGGCCGAAGGCGTGGGCGTCGGCGGCGGCGTCGGCGGCGACGACGACGTCAAAGGCGACGGTGACGAGCAGGGCCCGGTCGCGGGCGGCGGGGGTGGCGGCGAGGGCGGCGAGCGGGCGCACGGAGGTGGTGCCGGGGGTGGCGGAGGCGAGGACGAGGCGGGCGCCGGGGCCGGGGCCGGGGCCGGGGCCGTCCAGGCCGTCGACGGCGACGGGCGTGGACGTGGCGAGGGCGTGTGCGACGGCCGCCGCCGCCGGGGCGATGCGCAGACAGCTGCCGTCCGGGCCGGCGGCGGTGACCTCGCGCGGCACGGCCAGGTCGCCGCCCCAGAGCCACTTGGCCTCGTCATCGACGTAGTCGCCGATCCAGCCGAAGAAGACGCGCGTGCCGGGGTCGGCGGCGCTGGCGCACGACTTGGCGGCGTACCAGCGGCGGCCGTCGAGGCGGCCGTGCGAGCCGTCGCGCGGCACGCGGAAGGGCCCGTAGGGCGTGTCGGCGACGCGGTAGACGGTGCCGGCGTGCGGCGCGTGGAAGCGCGAGTACACCAGGTACCACTTGCCGGTGGCCGGCAGCGTGAACAGCTCCGGGCACTCGGGGCAGAACACGTCGTTGGGCGCGTGCAGCGGCTGCGGCGCAAACGTCCAGCGCGCCAGGTCCGGCGACGTCAGCAGCGCCACGCAGCCGCGCGTCCAGAACGGCCCGCGCGCCAGCCGCGACGCCACCACCATCCAGTAGCGCTGCTCGCCCGCGTGGAAGAACACAAACGGGTCGCGGAAGTCGACCGGCTCCAGCATCTCGCGCCCGGCGCCGGCGAACGCGATCGGCGTGCCGGGGCAGGCGAAGGCGGTGGTGCGCGTGGCGGCCACGATCCCCGACGTGTCCGCGTCCCCCCGCGTCGCCTCCGTCCGCAGCAGCACCTGCTTCCCCCCCTGCTGCAGGCTGTACCCCGTGTAGAAGATGTTGACCGCCCCCGCGCCCGGCCCCTGCACCGCCGCGCCCGTCCACGCGCCGTCCGCGTCCGGCGCGTCCGCCCGCGCGCTCGGCACGATGCTCGGCTGCGCGTCGCGCGTCCAGTGCACCAGGTCGCGCGACCGCAGCCGCCACCACGTCGACCGCAGCCGCGGCGGGTGGTGGCGCGTGTTGGGCGGCGTCGTCAGGTGGTACAGGTGGTAGGGCAGGCGGTCGCCCGGCACCAGCAGCGGGATGGCGTCGGCCGCGGCCTGGGCCGCCGACACGCGGCTGAAGCCGGTGGCGGCAGCAGCATCGGCGGCCACAGGAACAACGACATCAACGACATCAACGGCATCGACCTTCGACTCCGGCGGCGGCGTGGGGATCTTGTGTGCGGCCATGGCTGAGGCTGTGATGGAGGGAGCAGCAGCACGTCCACGCTGGGTGTCGGTCGCCTGCGCGCTCTGTCTTGTACGACGGGGTCCACGGGGTCCACGGGGTGTGCGGCTGCCGTGTGTCCGGCTGCGTTCCTGCTGCTTCGCCCTGCTATTCCCGTTCACCTGCTTCCCTCCGCCCGGGCGAAGGCCTCGTGCGCGCGTTTCCGGCCTCGGGCGTCTTGGCCAAGCCGACGACTGTCTCGTGCGCCATGAGAAATCAGCACGAGCACGCCCACCGGCGCCCTTATTCCCGCTACCGACGTCCTACGCGTAATCGGTTTTTCGGATTTTCTGACCTTGTGATGTTTACTTCTTGCCGCTTTGGGCCGGGCGAATGCGCCGCGCCGCGGCAGCGACCTGTCCCCAGCCTGTTTCCCACGCAGGCATGCGTGGCTAGCTGCCGCGGCAAGGGCTGACTGAGCACGCCGACGGCAAAACCAGTCCTGCTTGCCGTCGGCAACGCCCAAAACGGCAAGGGGCGGCTTAGACGCCAGACCCGCCCAACAAAGGCAAAAAGGGAAAAACGGTCAACACAAGGTCGACCGGAGGAGCCTCGTCGGCCAGAATCCGGGGCGGCCACCTGCCCTCCACCCAACCACACGATCCCATCGTCGCCGCTGGGGTCCCCCTCTGCCGGGACTGGGGAACGAACGCCTGGGAAAAAAAAAGGGGAAAAGACGGGGGGGCGCCACACACCTAGGTCTGCTGCCCCTGCCTCCGGGGTAGGCCCAGCTTTTCGTCTCGGCGTGGCGCCGGCCAAGTGGCCTGTTTGTCCTGCGCTCCGGCGCCGGCTCTCGTGCGCTCCTCCCATCCGTCTGGGGTACATAGCCGAGATTTCACGTTTTGGTGTTTTTTTTTTCTATTTTGTTTGGGTTTTTTGTTCCGTGTTTGGGGGCTGCTCGTTTTCCTGCTACGACTCTGCCAGAGTGCCCGTTTTTTTTTCTTCCTTTCTCTGCTCTCCTCGTTTCCTGGCCCCTGCCCGTCTTGTCTTGCGCGTGGCATGCGACCCGGTCGTGTGGCCTCGTCATCCCGCCCCCCGGCTGCGGTCGTATAAGAGGCGCGCGCGAGCCCGGTTCTCTGTCCCGGTTCTCTGTCCCGGTCCCTGTCCTCCCACGCTCCCTCCCCTTGCATGACTGTTTCTGTTCCTTGTTTTCTTTTCATCATGTTCAAGTATCCCTATGTCTGGCTCTGGTGTGGCTTTGCCGCCCTGGGGGCCTGTCTCTACGGCTATGACGGTGTCTACTTCAACGGAGCGTCGTCTCTGGGTATGTGAACAGGGACGAGAACGAGAACGAAGGAAGCGAGAGACTGACCGGCAGAAACCTTCATCCACCACTTCGGCACCCGCGAGCCCGACGGCTCGTACGTGCTGCGCCCCGGCCAGCTGTCCGTCATGACGTCCATGATCAACGTCGGCGAGCTGGTCGGCTCGCTGTCGGCCGCGCCGCTCAACGACCTCCTCGGCCGCAAGGGCGTCTTCCTGACCGGCACCGCCGGCATCATCCTGGGCGTGGTCCTGCAGCTGGCCACCACCAGCAGCCGCGCCATGCTGACCGCCGGCCGCGCCATCCTGGGCTTCGGCGTCGGCAACTTCTCCGCCACGTCGCCGCTGTACATGGCCGAGGTCGCGCCCACCGCCATGCGCGGCCCGCTGCTGATGTGCTGGCAGCTGACCCTGTCCGTGTCGCAGATCATCGCTGCCGGCATCAACCGCGGCATGGTCGACCGCGACGACCCGGATTCCGGCTCGACCTTTGCCTACCGCTTCCCCATCGGCTTCCAGCTGCTGTTCCCCGTGCTCGTCCTGGCCGGCATCTACTGGGTGCCCGAGTCGCCGCGCTGGCTGCTGCGCAAGGGCCGCGAGGAGGCCGCCGCCCGCTCGCTGCACGCCCTGCACCGCGAGGAGGGCCCCGGCTTCGACCCGGAGCCGTACCTGGCCAGCGTGCGCGCCGCCCTGGTCGCCGAGCGCGAGGCCGAGGCCGGCGGCGGCGGCGGCTGGCTCGAGCTGCTGACCGATCCCGTCGAGCGCCGCAAGGTCGTCTACAGCGCCGGCGCCCTCGTCGCCCAGCAGATCAACGGCATCCAGTGGTTCTACTACTTTGGCACCGTCTTCAGCGAGGCCATCGGCCTGTCGGACCCGTTCCTGATGACGCTCATCGTGTTCATCATTCAGGTCTTTGTCGTGCTGGCCGCCGTGCTGCTGGCCAACAGGCTGCCGCGCCGGCCGCTGCTGATCGTCACCACCGCCATCATGACCGTCTCCATCTTCATCGTCGGCTGCCTCGGCATCCCCGGCAACGACGTGTCCAAGACGTTTGGCAAGGTCATCATCAGCTTTGTCATCATCGAGATTGCCGCCTTCAACTTTGCCTGGGGCCCGCTGGGCTGGACCATCGCGTCCGAGATGGCCGTCGGCCGCAACCGCAACAAGATCTACGCCGTCGCCGTCGCCAGCTTCTGGGTCTCCGTCTGGGTCATCGTCTTCACCCTGCCCTACCTCTACTACTCCGCCAACCTCGGCCCCAAGACCGGCTTCGTCTACACCGGCCTGTGCTCCATCACCTGGGCCTACGTCTACTTCTGCGTCGGCGAGGTCACCGGCCGCACCATGGAGGAGATCGAGGGCTTCTTCCGCGACGGCATCCCGGCCCGCAAGTGGAAGGACCAGCCGCGCCACGTGCCCGCCGACGCCGGCGGCTCCGTCTCCGACCTGCCGGCCGAGAAGCGCCGCAGCGACGAGGAGGGCGCGGTGCATGCGGCGTGAGGGGGGAAAAAAGGCAAGACGCGCGAGAAAGAGTCGATGTCTGCGGACGGCCTCTGCTCGGCGGTGATGTGTAATTCTAGATATCCAAGACAGTCAGCTGTTTGTACATGAGTCGCAAAGATGTCGCTTCGGCCGGATTCGCTTCCTTTTACCCTCCGTATCGTCTGAATGGCCCCAAACGGCAGGTGGCGAAGATGGCCGAAACAGGTAGGCAGGACTTTTGCCCTCTCGAAACAGACGCGCCGACAACGACGAAACAAGAAGCAACGCGCCGCGCAAGGCTGCGATGAAACAAGAAACAACCAGACGATCCAGGAAGGAAATGAGACAGCCAATTCCTGAAAAAAAAGAAGAAAAAAAAGGACGGAAAATAACAGACGGAAAAGGCGGAATGCCCGCCAACCGGACTCGAGGGCATCCCCTTCCCCACGGCGCGCCCCACCGTGCCTGTCGATCGGGCGCTGAAAGGGAAGGTCCTGTCTTTTCCTCTTTCCTCTTTCTGCACGCGAATCCCTGCGCATCGCAGGACCTCCGAGCCGGCCGTGCAGGCCGTGCAGGCCGTGCAGGGTTCCGTCGATCCTTTCTTTTCCCCTGGGGCCAATCTCTCTGGCTGAGACAACGCCCGCTCCCCCGTTTCCGCCGTCCCATCTCCTGGCCGATGATGTGCCGGTGCTGATAACCGGGGCGGCGATCGGCCGCAGCCACCTGCCCGTTCTGTCGACGGCGCAAGGGTGCAGCGTGCCTGCCGCGGAACGGACGTCTTGGCCTTCCTTCCTGGGACGCGTGCCAGGAGTGTTCCGTTCCTTCTATAAGAAGCGGCTCGGTGTGCCGTCGTCTTGGTCGTACGGGACTTGGCTCGTGTGCTTCCCAACCGGCTTCCTCCTCCTTACCTAGCATTTCTTATCCACCTCCTCTTCTCCCTACGATGGTCCCTCTCTTGGCCACGCTGGCCATGCTCGCGGCCGGTGTGGCGGCGGCTGCGCCCGGCAGTCTCGCCGCCCGCCACAGCATGCGGCCGCCGCCGCTGGAGTACGACGGAGAGGCGATCCAGCACTTTGGCGAGATGGCGGCCGCGTCGCTGGGCGGCGCGCACGCGGCGCACTCGGCGGCCGCGGCCGACGCGGTCCGCGGCTCGGCCGTGTTCCAGCAGCTGCTGGACCACGCGGACCCGTCGGCGGGCACGTTTGGGCAGCGCTACTGGTGGAGCACCGAGTACTGGAAGGGCCCCGGCAGCCCCGTGGTGTTCTTCACGCCGGGCGAGTCGGCGGCGGACCGCTACACGGGCTACCTGGCCAACCGCACGATCACGGGCCTGATCGCGCAGGAGGTCGGCGGCGCCGTGGTGATGCTGGAGCACCGCTACTGGGGCGAGAGCAGCCCGTTCGCCAACCTGACGGCCAAGACGCTGCGCTTCCACACGCTGGCCAACGCCATCGCGGACACGACGCACTTTGCGCGCACGGTGGCGCTGCCGTTCGACCGGCCGGCCAACGGGTCGGCGGCGGCGTCGGCGGCGGCGGCCCGCTACGGCAACAGCACGGGCGGCCCGTCGAACGCGCCGCAGGCGCCGTGGATCTTCAGCGGCGGCAGCTACTCGGGCGCGCTGTCGGCGTGGGTGCACCAGGTGGCGCCGGGCACGTTCTGGGCGCACCACGCGAGCAGCGCGGTGGTGCAGGCCATTGGCGACTTCTGGGCCTACTACGAGCCGGTGCGCATGGGCATGCCGGCCAACTGCAGCGCGGACGTGCAGCGCGTGGTCGAGTACGTCGACCACGTCCTGACGACGGGCAGCCCGGACGCCGTGCACGCGCTCAAGGACAAGTTCGGCCTGGCCGGCCTCCAGCACAACGACGACTTTGCCGGGGCCATTATGGGCGGGCCGGGGCAGTGGCAGAGCCACGACCCGGCCACGGGCTACTCTGGGTTTTACCAGTTCTGTGACTATGTGGAGGTAGGTTCTTCCTGGTTGTGGTGGTGGTGTTCCGAGTCGTGTCGTGTGTGTTGGTGCTAACCCCCCAGAACGCGGTGGCCGGCGTGTTCCCCAACGCGTCGACGCCCGGCCCCGACGGCGTGGGTCTGACCAAGGCGCTGGCCGGCTACGCCAAGTGGACGGCGGAGGTGCTGCTGCCGCACTCGTGCGAGAACACGGGCTACTACAAGGGCACGCTGAACACGGACTGCTACGACACGTACAACGCGTCGATGCCGTACTACACGGACACGTCGGTGAACAACGCGGTGGACCGGCAGTGGACGTGGCTGCTGTGCAACGAGCCGTTCATGTACTGGCAGGACGCGGCGCCGGCGGGGCGGCCGTCGCTGCTGTCGCGGCTGGCCAGCTACGAGTACTACCAGCGGCAGTGCGCGCTGTACTTCCCCGACGACGACGGCTACTCGTTCGGGTCGGCGCACGGCAAGACGGTGGACGACGTGAACGCGTACACGGGCGGGTGGCTGGCGGTCAACACGACGCGGCTGGTGTGGGCGAACGGGCAGTTCGACCCGTGGCGCGACGCGACGGTGTCGAGCGACTTCCGGCCGGGCGGCCCGCTGGCGAGCACGGCGGCGGCGCCGGTCCTCGTGATGCCGGAGGGCATCCACTGCAGCGACCTGCTGTACAAGAACGCGGTGGCGAACAAGGGGGTGCGGGCGGTGATGGAGGCGGAGGTGGCGACGATTGCGGGGTGGGTGAAGGAGTTTTATGCGTGAGTGAGCCTGTATTGCTCCGTATAGATCATCAGTACTGTTTATTCTACTGCAACGGCGTGATGTGGCCGGTCCGCAGCTCCTCGGCGACCTGGGCGGCGACGGCGGGCCAGCGGGCGCGGGCGTCGGCCTCGGCGTCGAGGGCGTAGAGCCAGCGGTTGCGGATCTTGACGGAGTCCGGGTCGATGGCGTGGCCGAGTTCGGCGCGGGCGAGGGCGCCGTGCCAGCGATCGCGCACGTCCTCGCCGTTGGTCTGGCTCTGGCGCACGCGGGCGAAGCGCAGTTTCTCGTAGGCGCGGGTGGCGAGGGCGAGGGCGTGGCGGCGGGCGGCCCCCGAGGCGGCCGCGGCGGGGGCGGCGGCGGCCTCTGAGAGGTCCAGGCAGACGGCCAGCACGGCGGCGCTCTCGACGGCCTGGCTGGCGCCCTGGGCGCTGGTGGGCAGGTGGGGGTGGCAGCTGTCGCCGAGCAGGACGATGCGGTGGGAGGCGGCGGAGACCCAGGTGGGCAGGGGGTCGCGGTAGCAGATGAGCCAGTCGAGGATGGTGGGGGTGCCGGCGGTGGCGGTGCCGGCGGTGGCGGTGCCGCCAGCGGCCGCGGGGGCCAGAGTCGTCGCCTCGACGGCGTCGCGCACGGCCGGGTCGAGGTCGGCGAGCAGGGCGCGGACGGCGTCCGGGTCGCCCGGGCGCGACCACGACTCGCCGGCGAGCAGGGCGGCCTCGGCGGCGGCGTCGGCGAGCGGCGGCAGGCGGCGGGTGGCGATCCAGTTGAACTCGGCGCCGCCGCGGAGGGTGTTCTGGACGAGGTGCTTGTCGTGGCCGATCCAGATGTTGACGCAGTCGGTGGCGAGGAGGGCGCGGGTGGCGGGCAGGAGGGCGGCGGAGGCGGCGGCGCCGGCATCGAGGCCGCCGACGTAGGCGCGGAAGCAGCCGTAGCCGCTGCTGCGCGGGGCGTCGGCGAAGCCGAGGACGCGCTCGCGGGCGCGCGACTTGATGCCGTCGGCGCCGACGACGACGTCGGCAGTGTCGGTGGATCCGTCGGCGAAGTGGACGGTCACGGGATCGTAGGACTCCGTGTCCTCCTCCTCCGCCCCCGGCTCCGTAAAGTCCACCACCTCCCGCCCCATGTGCAGCGGCACGCCCGCCTCGGCCACGCCCGCCAGGAACGCGTCGTGGTAGTCGCCGCGGTGCCCGATGCGCCCCGCCATGTCCATCAGCGGCTGCTGCGCCAGCACGTGGCCGTCGTGCCAGCGGCGGATCTGCATCAGCGGCGCCTGGTTGCCGAGGCCGACCAGCCGCCGGTGCAGCGCGCCCGCCTCGCCGCCCGTCCAGCGCGCCAGCAGCCGCAGCGCGTTCTCGCCCAGGCCCAGCGAGTCGCCCAGGCGGCGGAACGCGCGCAGGCGCTCGTACACGACCACGTCGCAGCCGTGGTGGTGCAGGGCGAGGGCGGCGGCGCAGCCGCCGAGGCCGGCGCCGACGACGATGACTGGGGGTTAGTGGGGGGGCGCGAGAGAGTATGTTGTTGAGGGCAGCTTGCCTTTGATTTTTTCGGGCATGATCAGAGAGAAAGTGGAATAACAGCAAAAAAAAAATAAAAAAAAAAAGAATGTAAATAAAAAAAATAAATCAAACTTCCAACTTACAACTTTCCTCACATCATCCCCTATATCAACCCACAACTACACAACACACCAACACCCGTGCTGCACTGCCGAGCCTGCCTACGCCCCGCTCGGGAGCCTGCCGCCGATGGACGAGGCCGCCGTGCGGGCTGATCCGTGGGGAGAGTTGGGGTAAAAGGCGGAGATCCGGGGAAGCGCAGGGGGGGCGTGCAGGCCCGGCTGGGGTCCACGGCAAGCAGCGGGGGGGTATATAGTGGCTGTCTTTCTGTTGACGATTCTCACTCCGTCGCATCTCATCTCTCATACCCTCTTGCTCTCATCCTCTCTTTCTCAACGGTCACCCTCTTTCACCCCATCATGACATCCACGGCCGCCGCCGGCACCCCCGTCCCCCCCCTCCCCGAGGCGTACCATGGCCCGCCGGCGCGCCTCGCCGCCGAGACGGTCGCCGTGCGCGACCGCCTGGCGTCGAACCGCACGCTGCCGGCCGCGCACCCGCGCCGCCGCGGGCTGCAGCCGCCGCCCGGCATGACGGCCGAGGCGTTCCTGGCGGCGGTGGCGGACCTGCGCGCGGCGCTGGGCGGGCCGGACGAGCTGGTGCGGGTGCACGACGGCGCGGTGGCGCTGGTGGACGGCTGGTACCTGGACGCGCCGCGCGGCACGCACGACGCGTTCCACGTGGCGGACCCGGAGGGCCTGGCCAGCAGCGCGGCGGTGTTCCCGCGCAGCACGGCGGACGTGCAGACGGTGGTGCGGTGGGCGAACCGGCACCGGACGGCGGCGGGCGGCGCCAAGGGCGACAGCGGCATCCCGCTGTACCCCGTGTCGATGGGCCGCAACCTGGGCTACGGCGGCGCGGCGCCGCGCGTGCCGGGCGGCGTGGTGGTCGACCTGGGCCGCCACATGCACCGCGTGCTGGCGGTCGACGGCGCGGCCGCCAGCTGCGTCGTCGAGCCGGGCGTGTCGTACTTTGCGCTGTTCGAGGCCGTGCAGGCGCACAACGCCGCGCACCCGGCCCAGGCGCTGTGGATCGACACGCCCGACCTCGGCGGCGGCAGCGTCGTCGGCAACGCCGTCGACCGCGGCGTCGGCTACACGCCGTACGGCGACCACTTTGCGCGCCACTGCGGCCTCGAGGCCGTGCTGCCCGACGGCTCGCTGCTGCGCACCGGGCTGGGCGCCCTGCCCGGCCCCGACGGCGCCGACAACCCGGCCTGGCAGGCCTTCCCGCACGCCTTCGGCCCGGCCGTCGACGGGCTCTTCTCCCAGAGCAGCCTCGGCATCGTCACGCGCATGGGCTTCCACCTCATGCCCGCGCCGCCCGCCCACCAGAGCTACTGCTTCACCTTCCCGCGCGAGGACGACTTTGGCGCCCTCGTCGACGCCATCCGCCCGCTGGCCCAGCGCGGCCTGATCGGCAACGTGCCCCAGATCCGTCACGTGGTCCAGGAGCTGGCGGTCACGGGGCAGCCGCGCTGGCACTTCCGCTCCGGCGCCGCCACCGCCGCCGACGACGCCCGCGCCGGCCCCCTCGCCCCCGCCGACGTCGCCGCCGCCGCCGCCCGCCAGCCGCTCGGCCCCTGCGCCTGGGTCTTCTACGGCACGCAGTACGGCACGCCCGAGGCCATCGCCGGCCAGCTCGCCGAGATCCGCGCCGCCTTCGAGGCCGCCGTGCCCGGCGCCCGCCTCGTGCTGCCCGCCGACCTGCCCGCCCACCACTACCTGCACGCGCGCGTCGACGTGTGCGCTGGCACGCCCGTGCTGCGCGAGCTCGACTGGCTCAACTGGCTGCCCAACGCCGGCCACCTCTTCTTCTCGCCCATCGCGCCCACCCGCGGCGCCGACGCCGTCGCCCTGCACGCCCTCATCGCCGACCTGCACCGCCAGTTCGGCTTCGACCTGTTCCCCACGCTCTGCGTCACCGGCCGCGAGATGCACTACATTGCCAACATCGTCTACGACCGCGCCGACCCCGACGCCAAGCGCCGCGCCGTCCGCTGCATGCGCGCCATGATCGCCGCCTGCGCCGCCCGCGGCTTCGGCGAGTACCGCACCCACCTGCTCTTCCAGGACCAGGTCGCCCGCACCTACAGCTGGGGGGGGCAGGCCCTGCTGCGCTTCAACGAGTCCGTCAAGGACGCCCTCGACCCCCACGGCGTGCTCGCCCCGGGCCGCTGCGGCATCTGGCCGCGCGCCTACCGCGGCAAGGGCTGGGAGCTGGGCGTCGACGACGTCGACCTGGACGTCATCGGGCCGAAGCTGTAGACCAAGTGGGCGAAACGCTGTCAATAAAGAGGAGACCAATAAACCAATAAACCAAACGCCGTCCATGCTCTCCCTCATGCCAGCACCGCCAGGCCACGCCCCATCGCCGCAGGGCTCATGCCCTCGTGGCACGCCTCCTGCATCTGCACGCTCTCCCCGTCGTCCTCGGCCACCCGCCCGGCCCGTCCCCGCTGCTGGTGCCGCCGCGGCGTCCGCGGACTCGGCGTCATCGTGCCCGCCGGCTCGTCGTCGTCCTGGTCGTCCTCGTTGTCCGCCTCGTCCACGTCCTCGCCGCGGCCGCTGGCCCGCAGCCCGGCCATCGGTGCTCTGCCTCCCCGGTCCAGTCTCTGTGCAGCGGCCGCCGTCGCCGCCGCCTGTGCACGCTGCTGCCGCCGCCGCCGCGGCGACGGCGACCCCGACCACGACGACGACGGCCCCTTTGCCGCCGCAACGACCACAGCGTCGTCCTCCGCGTCGGCGTCGGCGTCGGCGTCCGCGTCCGCATCGCACTCGCTGGCATGGTCGTGCCCGGCATCGTCGCCACCGTCCGACCGCGTCTCGTCCGCCCGCGCCGCCGCCGCCGCCGCCGCCACCGCCGCCGCCGCCCGCTTCCGTGCCTTCTGCCGCGCCAGCTGTCGCTTCCGCGGCGACGGCGAGCCGCCGCTGGCCCCCGGACCGTGCGCCGCCGCCGCCGCCGCCGCCGCCAGCACCCCGGCCCCCGCCATCTTCGCCCGCAGCTTCTCAATCTTGCCCTGCAGCTTCGCCTGCCCCGGGAAAAAGGGCACCGCCTGCTCGTAGTACCGCAGCGCCGCCGCGTCGTCCCCCACCTCCTTGTGCTGCCGCGCCAGCAGCAGGCACCGCAGGCCCTCCGCCCGCGGGTCGTCCTCGCGCTGCGTCGCCTCGATCCGCCGCTCCAGCGCGTCCAGCCGCCGCTGCACGTCCTCGCCCAGCGCCGCAGGAGGTCCCGTTGTCGGCGTCTGCGGCAGCGCCTGTTCGTGCTGCTGCTGCTGCTGCTGCAGCTTCTCCTCCTCCTGCTGCGCCCGCGCCGCCAGCGCCTCCGCCACCTTGCGCTCAATGATCGCCTCGATCTGCTCCGCCGACAGCGCCGGCGCTGCTGCAGCCGCTGCGGGAGCTGCTGCTGGAGCGGCTGCTGCTGCTGGAGCGGCTGGGGCCGCCGCCCGTGCCGTCGAGTGCGGGTACAGCGACGGCCGTGCCAGCTTGGACGGCCGCGGGTCCGACGGATCCGACGGGCGCTTCCCGCTGCCCGCGTGGCCGCCCTTGCCGGACAGCGACCGGGTCAGCGACCGGGCCTGCGAAAGGGGGGCCATGCGCGAGGACGCCGTAGTCGTCGTCGTCGCCGTCGCCGTCGTCGTCGGCGGCAGAGGCGGCGACGGCAGCGGCCCCTTGGCCGCCCGGTCCGTGTACACCGAGAACGCCTTGATCGGCTTGTCGGCCGCGCTCTTGTTGGCCGCCGCCACGCCCGTCTGGATGTTGTGCGCGTTGTTCGTCAGCGCCCGGAGCGGCTGGCGGGCCGGTGCTGCTGCGGCTGCTGCCGACGCCGACGCCGACGCCAGCGACCGCGGCAGCTGCTTGAACACGACCTCGTTCTCGATCTCGCGCACCTCGATGCGCTTCGCGCGCGAGCTGACGTTGAGGCTGCTGAGCGTGTCCAGGTGGTAGCTGCGCAGCGGCGCCAGGTTGAGGATCATCACCGTGATGCCGTTGTTCTGCCCCAGCGACAGGATGCGCGTCATCTTGGACTCGCGGTACGGGATGCGCTTCTCGCCCCGCGAGATCGCGTCCACGCACTGGCTCAGCACAAACAGGCTCTTGTTGATCGCCGCCGACTCCACCAGCCGCTCCCGCCCGTTGTCCGTCCGCCGGTTGTCCTCCGACCCGGCCAGGTCGATCGCCGACGCCGTGCTCTCCCGCACCGCCACCACCGCCCCGGCCTCGCGCGTCGTCTGCGTCACCCGCACCCGCAGGATCGCGTGGCTGCGGCTGCTGTGCGCGTTCAGCTTCGTCGCCGCCGTCACCCGGTTCTGGTTCGCCGCAATGTACAGCCGCTCAAAGTCGCGCAGGTCCGCGCACGGCTGCTCCGCCAGGCCCACCACGTTCGTCTTGCCGTCCTTCTCGCGCAGCGGCAGGCCCGACGCGCTGCGCTTCTCCGGCGGCTCCAGCAGGTCGTACACCTTGTCGTTGTAGATCTCGTAGTACGCGAGGCCCACGTCCACCGTCGTCGCCCCCTCCGACTCCTTGGCAATCTTCTTGCCGCGCCGGAAGATGTGGCTCAGCAGCCGCGGGATCACGCCGCGGTCCGCCAGCTTCAGCCCGCCGCGCATCGTGTGCGTCTTGCCCGTGCCCGTCACGCCGTAGGCGAACAGCGTGAGGTCGAGGCCCTGGAAGAGCGACTTGACGTGCGGAGCGACTGGCGGTCAGTATACCCTATCACGAACAGTCCACTTAAAAACACACCTTCGGCATTGAAGAGCTCTTCTTGCGTTGTGGCCTGGTCGTAGACGCCGTGGAAGGCAAACGAGAACTCCTCCGCCTCGTTCTTCGGGCTCGGGATCTTGACAATCGTCGGCGTGTGGCCATCCTCGCCAGCCGCCGCACGCACAATGACATCCTTGTCAAGCTCCTGCGGCAGCAAGGGCCGGATCCGGGCCACGACGCGGACAGACATGGTTGCCAGGGAGAAGAAGAGAGAACGAGGCCGAGCAGGGCGAGAAGACGGCGCGAGGGGATGCAAAAGACGCGAGAGACGCAGAAAACGGCATCAATCCGACAAAACGAGGGGTTCGTGAGGCGATCCGGCCCGGCTGGTCAAACAGGCTCCTGGCTGCGTGGGAGAGAGAGCTGCCGAGCACAGGAAATTCGAGACGCTGCTCGTGTGATGTTGGAGGGCCCTGTAGCGGGTCCTCCCTACTGCGGGCGGGTACCTAGTGCCCGCAAAAACGCGTTGGGGGCGAGCGCGTCAGTTGCCAGCAGCAACGAAGGGGGCAGGGGGGGCCGTGCACGCGAGCATCCCTGTTTCGGATTAGCGCCGGTTTGCGGGAGCATCTGCAAATTGGCTTTCTCCGTGAGCTTTTCTTTTCCGTCGGCCAGACGGAGCCCTCCACGACAGACAACGCCTCTTGTCACCATGCGCAGCACATCTCTATGCGCCTCTAGGCCGCTGCGGTCCCTGCGCCTGGCGCCGGCGGCGGCGTCGGCGGCTGCTCCGGGCACTCCGGGCGCGCCGACCGCCCGGCCTCGTCGTCTCGTCGCAGCACCACCGCGGCGAGGCATCCAGATCAGCGCGGTGCCGGCCACCGAATTCCCCAAGCCGAAGCCGGCGGGCGGCGATGCGTTTGGGGAGGCGGCCGGTGCAGGCCCTGTCGGGCGCGACGACGCCGGTGCGTTGGCAACCCTCGTGTTGAGCGAGCCAGTGGTGACCACAGTGTGCTAATTTTTGTGCTTCCTGGCAGATGCCCGCTTCGAGGTGCTGGGATCGCCCTACTCGCTGCTGTCGGTCTCGCTCTCGGCCTCGCAGATGCTCTACACACAGCGCGGCACGCTGGTCTCGGTGGCCGGCAAAGTCGAGAATGTGAGGAGGACGGCTGAAGACCCATTTGCACGGATGGACGGATGAATACTGACCACGCAGGCCACCTCTACGCTCTCCGTGCTGGCGCCCGTGCGCCGCGCCCTCCTGGGCATGCCCTTTCTGTACCAGCGCATCTCGTCGACCACGCCGCTGACGCTGCTGATCGGCACGCGCGCGGCCACGACGACGCTCTTCACGCTGCGCCTCGACGGCACCACCGACTGGGTCGTGGCCCAGCGCCGCGCCCTGCTGGCCTGGACCGGCCACACCCTGGCCATCACGCCGCAGCGCGGCGGCCTCGGCGCCGGCGCCGCCGGCGGCCGCGACAGCCTCGGCCTGGGGCTCGCGCACTGGGGCAGCTCGTTTGTGACCGGCCGCGGGCTCGTCGCGCTGGCCGCCCCCGGCTACATCTACCCGGTCACGCTGGCCGCCGGCGAGGAGCTGGCCGTGCACCCGAGCCACGTGGTGGCCTACGCGGTCAACAAGGCGGGCGCGCCGCAGCCGTTCCGGCTGCGCTCGTCGCCGGCCGCCGCCGCCGCCGGCGGCGGCAGTCTCGGCGAGATCGGCGGCAAGGTCGGCGGCGCCGTGTCGTCCGTGTCGACGGCCGTGGTGCGCGGCCTGCGCCTGCAGACGCCGGCCTCGGGCGTGCCCGGCGCGGGCGTGCCGGCGGCCGTGGCGCGCTTCTGGCACGCCATGCGCGACACGGCCACGTACCGGGCGGCGGCGCGCGCGCTGTTCGAGGCGCGCACGCTGCTGCGGCAGACGATCTGGGGCGACCGCCTGTTTGTGCACGTGCGCGGCCCGACCACGCTGCTGCTGTCGAGCCGCGGCGTGCGCGTCGCCGACGTGCTGACGCGCGAGGACGTCAACGAGATTGCCGACACGCAGGCCGGCGTGGTGCCGGCCGCGCTGGAGGCGGCCGCCGCGGCGACGGAGACGGCCGGCTCGGCCGACAAGGACGCCGCGCCGGCGCCGGGCGCGACCGCGGTGCACATTGCGACCGTCAAGCCCGGCGGCAAGGTGGAGTTCCGCGACGCCAAAGACCTCAGCGAGTTTGTGCGGTGAGCAGAGCAGCGCAGGGAAAGCGTGTGCGCGCTTCGTGTAGGATACAGCAAATGCAGACTGGTTGTGCAGCTCGCAGCGGACAGATGATCTTGAGCGACGGCGGTAGCCGGGCTTAATTCCGGATGACACTACAGTGGAGCCATCGGTGGTCGGACCTCCTTTTCACCGTGACATCAGACGGACGGTAGTCGCGCCGAGCATACCACGCACGGGGGGACATGCGCGACACTAACGATGGAGGGCACATAAGAACGCGAGGGTCGCCCGGTCGTTTGTCGCAGCAGGCTCTCGACCGTTGTCGATCGTCCTTCCGTCTCTGCACGTCCGATTCCGTGCCTGTTCTACAGCAGCCGCCCCCTCGCCCGCAAGCCAATCAGCCACCCCTGCCCGCGAGGACGCCACCATGCGCCATGGCGCCGTCCGTGGCCCGTCTGTTTCTCCCGCTCTTGGCGGCCCGGAACGAGCGCCGGTCGCGCCCGCCGCTGTTCTCGGGCCCGCCGTACCTGCCGACCACCGCGGGCCTCGGCGGCTCGCCCACGCCGCGGGTCGATGACCCGATCTGCGCCGTGCTGCTCGTCTTCTTCGTCGCCGGCGCCGCCCTCAACATGACCATCCTGCAGCTCAACCGCCGCCGCCAGCACAAGTTCCTCTTCTCCGGCATGATGTTTGGCTTCTGCATGGCGCGCACCACCGCGCTCGTCATGCGCATCGTGTGGGCGTCGCGCCCGCGCAACGTCAGCATCGCCATCGCCGGCAACGTCTTCACCCTCGCCGGCGTCGTGCTGCTGTTCCTCATGAACCTCGTCTTCGCCCAGCGCATGCTGCGCGCCCTGCACCCGCGGCTGGGCTGGCGCCGGCCCGTCACCCTCGTCTTCCGCGCCCTCTTCTGGTCCGTCCTGGCCTGCATCGTCATGCTCATCACCGCCACCGTCTACAACTTCTACACCACCCGCGCGTCGGTCCACCTCATCGTCCGCAAGATCCAGCTCGTCGGCAGCACCTGGTTCGCCCTGCTGGCCTTCCTGCCCATGCCCATTGTCCTGCTGGCCTGGTTCCTGCCGCTGCGCGCGCCGCGCGCGCCGCGCGCCCACCCCGTCGACGCCTTCGGCCACGGCCGCCTGCAGACCAAGGCCGTGCTGCTCGTCTTCACCAGCTTCCTGCTGACCCTCGGCGCCGGCTTCCGCGACGGCGCCGCCTTTGACGCCCGGCCCGTCAGCCGTCCGGCCTGGTACCACAGCAAGCCGTGCTACTACCTCTTCAACTTTGTCATCGAGATCGTCGTCGTCTACACCTACACGCTCGTCCGCTTCGACCGCCGCTTTCACGTCCCCAACGGCGCCTCCGGCCCGGGCCACTACGCCGCCGCCGGCACCGTCGTCGCCCAGGAGTCCGACTCCGACTCGGCCTCCGCCAGCCACGCGCCCACGCCCGGCCCCACCGACGAGGAGACGGCCGACCGCTGGGACGCGCGGGCGCGCGCCGACCTGGAGCGGGAGAAGAGAGGAACAAATGTATAAACAGAACGAAGGACAAAATGGCAAAAAAAAAAAAAACGTACA
>LZPB01000172.1:0-39800 GCA_001676865.1 Ceratocystiopsis minuta | reverse complement strand
TTGCTTTCGCTCGAGCTGCTTATAAAACTACTAGTTATTTACTTTCCCTCACGGTACTATATGCTATCGCTTATATATTATATTTAGTCTTTGAGGAAGGTTCCCCATAATATTCAAACAGCTTTATGGCAATTTTACTTATTATTTAGACTTTTCTATTTTTGTTCACACTACTCATAGAATCTCTTTTGATTTTTTTTTCCTGAAGCTAATAAGATAATTCAATTCACTTCGTTTTTTTATTAAGATTTATCTTAGAGTTTATTATCACAATTCTTTTTTTTTTTGATAAATTCATGTTTCTCTTTAATATATAGCTAGTATTACCTAATAGTCTCTTTATATACTTACATAATTATATGTATAAATTTTTATTTCGTATCATTTATATTTCTATAAAATATTTAATATATATATAAATATATATATATATAAATCAAACCCCTGAGACTCGCACTCAGAATATATTCTCCCAAAGAATACGTTTTACTAATTGAACTAGGATTTGTGTCTATCAGAAGGTAAGAGATTCGAACTCTTGAAAGTTTTAACCTTAACTGCATTCAAAACAGTCGCTTTAACCCACTCAGCCAACCTTCTTCTACTAATTCCTCAGTGAATTGAACACTGATAATACTTTTATCAAAAGTACACTTTACCATTAAGTTAAGGAATTTAAGGAATATCAGATTTGAACTGATAACTTGCCGTGTGTAGGACGGTCACTCTACCATTGAGTTAATTCCTTTTTTTTTTATTGGTATTTAATTTTTTTGTTTCATAACGATTGTTATTGATCCAACCATAGCTAACAGTAAAATAAAACCAACTATTATTAATCATATATTATAATTAGTATAAAATATATTACCTATACTTGATATATGTCCCACTTCAGCTAAATTAGCATCTCATATTTTACTTGTTACAAATAATGTATCATTATTATTTATATCTAAATTAGTTTTTAATCCATTATCTATTTTGTTAAATGATACATTATATAATATATTATTTATAATATTATTATTATTATTTAGTATAGCAACATTATAAGGCAATAATTGGAACAGAGGGTAATTAAATAAAATTGCAATGCTTATAGCTAAAGGTATACTATTGCTAGTATTACTCTGTAATTCACTCATTCTGATATTAATTAACATCAAAATAAATAAAAATAATATAGACACTGCACCAATATAAACAACTAAATAAGATAGTCCTAAAAAATTTAAACCTATTATAAGTAAATAACAAGAAACACCCGCAAATAGTCCTATTAAAAACAATAAAGATATAATAGGATTTTTACTTACTATTACAAATATTCCAGATAAAATAATTAATAAGCAAAGTATATCTAATACTTCACTTCTATAGCCGTTTGTAAAATTTTCATTTATAATAAATAAGTTATTCATAATAATTACTATAATATAATACCTAAATAGACAGGGAACATTGTAAATTTTTATTCAAGAGTACTCTGATTTGAACAGAGAATTCAGAGGTTGAAGCTCTTCGTTTTACCATTAAACTATACTCTTGGACGGAAAAAGAAAGAATCGAACTTTCAAGTGAAAAACACAGTATATAGCAAATACTTTACCCTACCAATAGCAATTTTTCCTTTTTGCGAATTAAATCGGATTTGAACCGATTACTCTTTGATTTTATTTATAACCAATAAAACCTTTTTCTTCATTATATCGAATTTACAACCTAAATCTTTAGCTTCAACCACACTATCCTAAAAATCAGCTGAAAACTACATAAAATAATCATTTAATACTGTCATATCGCGAATCAGGTGGGATTCGAACCCATATCTACTTCCGTGACAAGGAAGTCCTTTACCAATTAAGTTACTAATTCTTTTATATACTTAGGATCTGCCAGATTCGAACTGACAATTTAATGATTAAAAGTCACATGTATTACCATTATACGAAGATCCCTTATTATATTATTAATATATATATCTTAATATTAATAATAAATAAAACCTAAGCGATTAAAAGGTGTTTCAATGTCATTTCTTTAATAAAAGATAATGATCAATACTTATATACATATTTCTGTCTCTAAGATTAACCACTTTCTCTATAAGTATATTTTTACCAGTATGAGGTGTACCTGGGCTTAATATATCGTTTTCAGACCGGGCTATTTGTATAGAATTATTAAAATGTAATTTAATTAGATTATCTATTGCTGCTTCTATCTCTAATCTACTCATTGGATTATTATAATGTTTCATATAAAATGGATAATTTGTGTAAGTATTAGGTAGGTGATGAGGGCCTGATGTAGGAATAGTATTAACATAACTAGACATATCATCAACATAATACACAGGAGGTCCTTGAGTTAAAAAAGGTATATCATGAAGGTTATATCTCACATGTCATAAGGGAATATGTCTAACATAGTGAAGATCTTCATAGGGACCATGAACGTATATATTAGTACTAAGAGAACTCATAAGTCTACCCTGTTCATTAAATCAGAAATTTGGACGACCTTCAGGTATTCCAGTTAGATAGTCACGATTATCTTCAAATATAAATCTACTTGTACGTGAAGCTACGTAAGCCATAGCTTCATCGTGACTTCTATAGACAGGAGCAAAATCACTATGACGTAAAATAACAGAGTCAGGGCCAGGAACAGTATCACTACTATATACGATAAGAGGGCGATTAGAGACTGCAGAAGAAGCAGATGCATCACTAGGCGCATTAACTACAGGAGTAGCATTAACTACAGCATTAACTACAGGAGTAGCATTAGCTACAGTAGTAGTATTAACTGCAGGAGTAGCAGATACACTATTAGGTGCATTAACCATAAGAGAAGCAGATGCATCACTAGGTGCATTAAATAGAGGTGTTGCGGGACGATTAATAAATGGAGGATTATTATTTCAAATTCTAGTATTACGACGATTATGTTCATCGTTATGTGACCCACTTGCTACCACCATATCATTATTTTGAGGGGGATTAGGTCCATTATTATTATTATTATTAAAATTTGGAAAATTATTATTAAAGTTTGAACCCTGTCCTCCAGTAATGAATACTAAACTATCAATAATATTTCATAATATTATACCAATAAAAATAAATATTATACCAATAAAAATAAATATAACTAATAAACAAAATTTTATTTTATGAGTTTTAAAAATAGTATATATTTTACTTATAATACCTGTATTATATGCAACATATGCATATGTACAAAAAATAGTAGTATGGAATACTACCTCAGTTAGATCAGGGTTTAGTACACAAATTAATACTAAACTAGTTGATAATATAGAGGCTAATACTTCACTTCTATCTAATTTACTTCTTAATGGTATTAATTTTGTCCATAGTGGATTTATGAATCTCAATAATACATTTCTTCATAGTGATATTAATTTTGTCCATAGTGGATTTATGAATCTCAATAAGATATTTCTACATAATGAAATTAATTTTGTCCATAGTGGATTTATGAATCTCAATAATACATTTTTACATAATGAAATTAATTTTGTTCATAGTGTATTTATGAACTTCAATAATACATTGCTATATAATGAAATTTTTGTCCATAGTGGATTTATGAACCTCAATAATACATTGCTATATAAAGGAAAAGTCACACTACATCTACAAAGTGTCAATACAATATCGCAGATTCATAACCCTGATGATGACTGTCAGTCGCATGATAAGTAACAATCAACATCAAAGCTATCAATAAAAAAAGCGAACCAATCATCACATGTATCCCATGAAACCCAGTTCCGAAAAAAAAACATGCACCATAAACACTATCACTAATAGTAAAAGATGATACTGCATATTCTACACCTTGAAAAACAGTAAATATAATAGCTAAAACAATACTAACTATACTTCAATATACAGCATCTGGTCTATCTCCAGATAATAAAGAATGATGAGCATATGTAATAGTAGCTCCGCTAGATAATAATAGCACTGTATTAAGTAAAGGTAATTCAAAAGGATTAACAGGTTGTATACCAAAAGGAGGTCATTGAGCACCTAGTTCAACTGTAGGGCTTAAAGCACTATGAAAAAAGGCTCAAAATATAGCAAGGAAGAAAAAAGCTTCAGAAACTATAAATAACATTATACCTACGTTTAGTCCTTGTTGTACAGCTAAAGTGTGATCACCTAAATATGTACCCTCAGTTGTAACATCTTTGAATCAGAAAAACATAGACATTATTAGACAGAATAGTGATACAAATGAAAGGTAAGAAGCATAATCAAAATTATGCATGTATAACGCCATATTTGAAGTTAAACCAAGTAAACTGAAACTAGTGAAAAATGGTCAAGGAGATGGAGACACTAAATGAAACGGATGATCTTGAAATATACTTCTACGTTTTATATCCATTTAAAAACTTTATTTTTTTTTAGTTAAACCTTTTATTTAAAATATTTATAATAGTCCTAAATAATACATATTATAAGCCCTTCTAAAATGAATTGAACATTTATCCTGATATTAACAGTATCATGCTCTACCGTTGAGCTATAGAAGGTTATTATTAGGAGACAAGAGATTCGAACTCTTAAAGCTGATATAGCTATTGAGTTTACAGCTCAACCCTTCTTACCAATAAAGGAACTCTCCTTATATGTATAATATAAAAATTATACATTATTTACATAAAAAAATTAAATCCCCGTGCAACTTCCACTACACGAACCATATTTCGACTTAACACTAATTAGAGTCATACATACGAAGAATCCTATTATAATGTTTAAACCCTATTATTTATTTAATTATAGTAGGAAAGCAAACTTTTTGCACATACTCCTTTCAGCGTGCGACGAGTAATTAGTACCAATCCGAGATGTAATTCACCGTGACCTGGTGGTTCACGATTACTAGTAATTACTTATTTATGTAGTCGAGTTTCAGACTACAATCCATATCTTTTTTTATCCTATTTTTTGAGATTAGCTTAAATTTACATTTTTGCTTCTCTTTGTCTAGGAAAATGTGGCACGTCTACAGCCCACGATTTAAAGGTCATGATGACTTGTCTTTGGCCCTATTATTTTATCGTTTTCCAGATAAAAACAGCTTTATAAAAAAAAAATATATAAATAAAGCAAAGGTTTACGTTAATTGCATGGCCTCAGCCACAGTTTCACAACATTAACCGAAAACAGCCGTGCAACACTCGTAATATATTATATCGTATTATGTTATGAATATATTATACTGATCGTGGTAAGATTTTCGTGGGTCATCGAATTAAGTAACATACTTCACTACTGTTGTCAGAAACGGCCTGGTGATTACAGTTCCCATGTTGCCATGTTACTCTTGAGGTGAAATGCTTACACTTTCATTTATAGACTAAGTAACCCTAACCTATGGCATTCATCATTTTCTGCTTAGACTACTAGGGTCTCTAATCCTATTCGCTCTCTAAGCCTTCGTCCTTCAACGTCAGTTTTTACATAAAAGGTCGCATTAGCCTTCACTTGTCCTTTATTAGGTATTAGCGAATTGAATCTCTACTCCTCAAGTTCTACCTTTTCATATTAAACTCTAGATAGAAATTATACCTTGTTTAGGTAATTTCTTCCGTTTAAGTACCCTTTAAACCTACTAAAGATGAATAACACTAGTCTCTTACGTATTACCGCGACTGCTGGCACGTAATTAGTCAAGACATAAATATATTTAGTCATTATAATGTTATATATTTAGAATTTCATTTAATAATTAATTGAACCATTTCACTCTAATTCTTATTTTTTACTAAATAAGATAGGTCATTCCTCCAAATTGCCAGTTCAGCCGTTAGGCCATTGACCAAAATTCCCCACTGCTGTACTTCCTTGCCTTGGGCTTTTCTCATTCCCAATGTGGTCGATCAACCATCTCAGTTTCGACTAAGAGAATATTAGGCTAGTGAAGCCGTTACCTTTACTACTACCTATCCCTGTAAATTATCGATTCGTCTTAAGGCGGAATTTATTTTCCTTTATTATATAAGGTATTTATTGTACCTTACCTCAAGGTAGGTTAATAATTATATACTCACCTGTTCACCACTTTTAATAAAATTTTAATTAAATTAAACGTACGATTAGCATGTGTCAAGCCTTTGGACAGTGTTCAATCAGAGCCATCACCAAACTCATCTATTTTCAGATGTAATTAAATAATCAATTACATCACTTAAAGGTTTATAATATTTTTTATTTTTAGGATAAATATAAGCGTAATCGAGTTTAATCTATCTAAATTAAAAAAGTAGCATATAAGATTGTATGTCCGCAATATAATTTTATTATTTGATACTAAATTATCTAAATATATACTTATATTAATATTTTCTATTTAAAACTATTAAAATTTTTTCTAATAATATGCACCCTAAATTTGACTTTACACTGTTTATCCCTAAAAATGTTTTAATTTTATTAATGTAAATCTAACCCATCTTTTATATAAGAAGAAGTTAAAACTACAAATACTTGAGCTTGTATAAATGCTATACCTATCTCTAATCCAGAGAAAGCTATAATAAATGCTAAAGGTAATAAACCTAAGAAAAAGAATATTATACCTGATGACATTATATTGTATGTGAAACCAGCTAAAATATGAAGTAACATATGACCACTCATTCGTACACAAATTAATCCTTACAATAAATTATTTAGTTATCTTTAACTATTTTAAATAAATATAAACCTTTAAAAGGTTTAATTCTATTTTCTTTTAGATATAAAGATACACTAGCTTGATGAAACCCTAACTCTTTAGCTGCTGCACCTATAGAAGGATATATTGTAATTTCCTTAGTTTCTATATTAGTTACCTCTAATTTTATAGAAGTTTTTTGAACTTTAGGTATATACTTTGTTTCTTTTTCAGATAACAATTTAAAAGTATATCTATCTAAAACAGGCTTATCTTGATTTAAATAAACATAATTTTCAATATATCTTTTATCTATATTTAAAGCACGAGCAGCAGCTCTTATAGCATGATATTTAGTAGAAGTATTAGTTTTTAAATCAGTTACTTCAATTTCAATTCCATTAAGTTGAGCTTCGGATAATTTATTTATATATTTTGATGATTCTATTCTTTTTTGAGCTGCGACACGCATAATTTCTATTGTAGCCTCAGAATGTTTTCAACCTGAACCTCTATCTGGACTACCTGGTGTTTTAAGTATATTATACTCAGGAGAATACACTTCAAAGTAGTGTTTTTCTCTTAACATTAATTTCTCAATGTCACAAAATTCTAATATAGTTAAACTAAAATTTTTATATCCGTATTTTAATAATGCAGTACATATTGGCATACTAGTCTCATTTAACAATCTCTTTACATTATAATATTCTAATAATCTTCGTCTTAAATCTACAGAACTTCCTACATATTTTTTTCCATTTAGTTGGTTTGTTCACATGTAAATACCAGATTTACCTTTAATAGTTTTAAGTATATCTGGTTTATTTTCATCTGCGTTAGAAAAAATAATAGAGTTTGAAGATGAATTTATATTTGATGTTGAAAAAGATCTAGTATTTATTGTTCTTCATGAAGTCAATTTAATTAAACCTTGTTGTCTTGTATTATTATAATATAATTTATTATATTTATGTTTACTAATTAGTACATTTGTATCTGATAATATAAATCGTTCACAACTTTATCCTTTCTTTAAAAATATAACATTTAAAATTTAAAAGTTATTCTTTCTTTAAAGGAAAAAATAGATTTATTGTATAGAATACATAATTAAGGATAGGCTATTGTGTTATCTTTAATCTTGATTTACTTAGTTTCTTCCAAGAACCGGATTTCCCGGCGACCAGAGTACACCTTACAATAATAACTATTATTATTATCGAAGAACCGTCTACTCGTTGCTCTTTTACAAATAAAGTCTTATCTTTATTTGATTTAGATCCGCGATTACCCATTCCTATTGCTAGAATCTCTAATGATATTACTATACCCACAGTGATTAACTGGGCCGCTTAAAAAGTTTCCTTTAAAAGTTTAGTTATTAGAGCTTTAGGGCTTCCCCGGAATTTGGCTCTTTAAACACAATAAGTGAGAGACCTATACTCACATTATGTTAGCAGCTAATCTTAAACCTAAAGAAATATTACGAGCTAAATATGATATTAATTCTATTAATACTAATAAAGGTAATAAGGCTAAAGGACAACCAGCTGGCACTAGTAAAGAAAAGAATTCTAACCCATGTTTTTGAAATCCTAATATTGTAGCACCTAAAACTATAGTAAAACTAAGAGAAAAAGTTAAAACAAAATGGCTAGTTGAAGCAAAGCTATATGGTACCATTCCTATTAAATTATTAATTAATATGAAAATAAATAATGTATAAATAAAAGGGAAGTACATTTGACCATTTCTTGGGTTTATTTGATTTGTTACTATACTATGTACAGTTGCGTATAATGTTTCCTGACTTATAGATCAGTTATTACTTATTAATTTATTATAATTTGTACTTAATAAACTTAAAGTTAATATTATAAAAGCTCCAATTGATAAATAAAATCCTATGTTTGTTAAAGAAATATGTAAATTACCTAATAAAGGTGCATCTATACTTAGTAAGTCTTTTATTTCAAATTGACTTAAAGGGCTAAGTGTTTCTAAGTTAACTGTATTTATACTTAAAGTATTCATCGTACTTTAAGCTATATAGTATGTCTTGAAAAATCCTTGTATAATACAAAATTATAATATATTATAATTATTATTTATTATCAAATAGTTTTGATATAAATGTACGTGATAAAAATAAACGTACGAATCTAGGTAATATATATTTAGAAAATAAATATACGATTATAGTAATAATACTAAAAGTAAATATTACTTCATTTAAAAAATAAAAAGGTACTAGTTGTGGCATAAATTTTTCTTTTAAAATATTAAATACAGAAGTATTAAAAATAATTATTTATTTAAATACATGATAAGATATTTGTTTAAGTTATTTTATATAACTAATAATAGTATTATATCAAACATTAAAGCACCTAATTAGCAAAATGAGTCTCATCAGCATCCAAGTAATTCTTCTTGTTCAATTCCATTCATTTATGGTATGCTAAGAAAGATTATATATATATATATATATATTAGACTATTTTTATTTATTGATTATAAATTAAACCTGAAACACTATAATGAAGACCATCTAACACTATACTAGGGTATATACCTAAAATAACAGTAAATATTACTAATGTTAATAAGATAAAGAATTCTCTTTTTGTTAAATCAACTATATTTTCTTTAAAATATTTACTGAATGTACCTCCAAACCCTATTCTATTAAACATATACATAGTATAAGCCGCTGATAATATAATAGAAGAACTAGCAAATACACCTAATAAAGGTAATCTTTCGAATGCCCCATATAGAGACATAAATTCACCTACAAAATTGAATGTTAAAGGAACTCCACAATTACCTAATGATAGTATTAAGAATAATATCGCAAACAATGGCATTATTTGAGCTATACCTTTATAAAAAAATATAGATCTAGTTCCAGATCTATCGTATAATATACCTCCAGCACATATAAATAAACCACTTGAAACAAATCCATGACCTAAACCTAGAAGTATACCTCCTTCAATACCTTGTATTGTATTACTAAATACACCCATCAAGTATACTGCCGCATGAGATACAGAACTATAAGCAATTAATTCTTTAATATCTGTAGTTCTTAATGTACTAAAACTAGCATATATTATTGTAATAACACCTATAACGTATACTATATAAGTAAAATTAATAGATGCTTTAGGTAGTATAGGTAAAATTAATCTAAATATACCATATAAACTAGTTTTTAATACTATAGCAGCTAATACTATACTTCCACCTAAAGGTGATTCAACGTGAGCTTTTAATAATCAACTATTTAAAAAAATAGTTGGTGTTTTTACAGCAAAAGATAAGAAAATTCCACTAAATAGGACTAATTGAGTAATATAATCAAAATTAGTTTTAAATAAAGCATCGAAATCTGTAGTTCCCATTATAGAAGATATAGCTAATATCCCTATTAATAGAAATAAAGAACCTCATAGTGTGTATAAAAACAAGTAGAAACTAGCTCTAACTTTATTATTTGACCCAAATAAACCTACTAATAAAAATAAGGGAGGTAGTGTACTTTCAAAAAAAATATAGAATAATAATATATCTAAAACTAAGAATATTGCTAATAATAGTGTTTCTAATAATAACATTATTATTAGATATGATTTTATATTATCAGTTATAGAGTTTCAATTAGCTAATATAGCTATTGGCATTATTATAGTAGTTAATAGTACAAAATATATTGAAATACCATCTACCCCTAAATAAATATCGAAGTAACTTAGGTTATAATGCTCTTGAACAAATTGAAATTGATTTGTATTAGAGTCGAATAACATATACACCACTAAAGAAATAATTAAATTTATTATAGATGTAATTAAAGCTATATTTTTGTAGTATGTAGTTTTTATTACATTATCTTGATAAGATATAGTTCCTGCGATTAAAAAAATACCTATTATAGGTACTAATAATAAAAAAGATAATAACATTCTCTTTTATATTTGCTATTAGTATAAAAGCCTAAAATATTTTATTTTACTATGAAAATATACACCATATATAAGAATACTTATGGTTTTTAATAAATACATACTATACTATAGTAAACTAATATTAATAGGGAATAATATAAAATTATATAATATAGCAGGTATTAATATTATTATTGCAAAAAGAACAGGTAGTAATACAGTTCAACAGAATGACATTAATTGATCAAATCTTATCCGAGGGAATGAAGCTCTTGTTCAAATAAATACAAATATCATTATAGAACTTTTAATACCTAAACTTATACCGTATAATAAACCTTCTATAATAGGACTATTTATAATATAATTTATTATAAAATTAGAATCATAGATATATAAGCTTATATCTATTATAGAACTACCTATGATTAAATATCCTCCTATGAATAGTATACTTGTTAATATACACATTAATACAATACTACCGTACTCTGCCAAGAAAAAAAATACAAATACAACAGCAGCGTGTTCTGTCATAAACCCGCTAACAAGTTCTGATTCCAAAAAATTTTAAAGTTATACGCTTATGATAATATGGGTTTAAATTTGTACATACCTTTATATATTAAATCATTATTTAAATATTTAGCAACAGTAACTTTGGATATACCTAAGTAATCGGCTATCTCAGTATTATTGCTAAACTTATTAATTAAATTATTATTTAAATCAAAAATACCTACACCGTTAGGGTATTTGCTCATTTTTAGAGAAATGGCTTTTTTAGTTTCATCACTATGTTTTTTACCATACATAGGATTTAACTTCCCTGGTTTACTTATTAATTTTAATATTTCCTCGCTATGGTTTTTACCGTACATGGGATGGTTAGTAATATCTTTAAATCTTTCTACCATTTTTTGTTTAGCTTCATCTGTATGTTTATATCCTAACATACTAGTAGCTTCAACTTTAAAATTATAAAGAGTAGAAAAATCAAAACTTCTTATGTAACTTGTCTCTAAATCAGTGAGAGATTTATTACTTATAATTTTACTTTCATAGGTAAAATACTCATAAACAATTCAATTAAATTTATCTAATCCATATTTATTAAAAGCGGCTTGCAAAAGTAAATTAGATTTTTTGTTACTTAAATGCTCATTTAATCTAATATATAAATCTTTTGCACTTCCTATATATTGTTTACCATTAACTGTATTTATAAAAGAGTAAATACCTCCTTTATCTTTTAATGAATTTCTAAATGAATTAATATAAGATTTATCTGCTAATTTATATAAAACTAAAACAGGTACAGGATTAATATCTGAAAGTCCACTAGAAGAAGATTTAGAAGAATAAAATCTTTTAGTTACTTTACAGGGGGTAATTGACAAATTACAGGTTGAAACGCATTTATCAAGAGTGTATAACTTTAAATAGCATTAATCAACTACTTACGTAGATGTTTGGACTATACCATATTTAATATTCAATATTAAATGATCACCTCTAGTCTCTGAGGATTCAACTTTGAACTTGCGTGTACAAAGAAGCTTTCCTGCTGATTATCTTAATAAAGATTTCCAGCAATTTGTGATCTTTAATGAGGCCAAATCTAGACTAGCCTCAGCTAAATCAAAAGGAGCTCTATTAGTTTCTGCTACAGAGGCTATAAAAAATATAATAAATATAGGTAATAAAGGTAATATAAATCAAACAGCTCTTTGTGCTTCCATATTTACAGTTAAATTTAAACTTCCTGTTATAAATACTACTAATAATATAGCTGAACTTAAAACTAATTCGTAACTAATTAACTGAGCTGTACTTCTTAAAGAACCTAAGAAAGCATATTTACTGTTAGCACTTCATCCCGCTAATAGTATACCATATGTAGATAAAGAAGATACTGCTAATAAATAGAATATACCTAAATTTAAATCACTAATAGCTAAACCTGGTCCGTAAGGTATAACACCGTAACCTAGTAATGAAAACACTAAAGTTATAACAGGTCCTAAAAAGAAAAGAGTAAGATTAGCTTGATTAGGTGCAATATTTTCTTTTAAAATAAGTTTTAAAGCATCTGCAAAGGCTTGCAATAGTCCATAATAACCTACAGCGTTAGGCCCTAATCTTCTTTGCATACTAGCCATAGTTTTTCTTTCTGCAACTGTAACATACGCTACCGCAAGTAGAGCTGGAACTAATACTAAAACAACCTCTATTATAGACACAAGAGTAGGAAAACGTAACATATATATATATATGGGTTTTTTTTTTATTTTATGAGCATGATAATAATAATAATATAGTATATTATATCAAGAATAAAATATATTAAGTATTTTTTTTTTAGTAGAAGTCTACTAAAAAAATTAGAAGAGTTTTCCCTTAGTTTAAGATTGTAAAGGTAAGCTTACGAAGGCGTGTGGTTTAGGTGGGCTAGTTAATGCTCACTCTAAACTAGGATAATTTCTATTTAATAGTGCTTGTAATGCGTCAGTAAAATATTGAGGCATTAATCAAGGGAATCTACCTACAGGATTATTATCTATTAATTGTTTGTAAACAATGTATAAGAATAATACTGTAGCTATAACACTTACTATAGATCCGAAACTACTAACTAAATTTCATCCTGTAAATGCATCAGGGTAGTCACTAATTCTTCTTGGCATTCCTTGTAGCAAATATATCTTGCTTATTCTTGCAAACTAGAGTAAAAGTATTTATCTTTATACTTTTTATCAGTATTTATATACTTTTTAATAGTTTCTGCTGCAATGTGTAAGTCTTTTACTGCAAACCCTATACTATCGTAACATTTAATAAATTGTTTGTTGTAATCATAAACATAAACTTTTTTTCTTAATTTAGCTAAAGTTTCTTCAGATTTAGGTTTACCAAACATAGGATTATTAGCACCACTTTTATCTCTATACATTTGTTCAATAAATTCTTTAGACTTTTCTTTATTAAACATAGGGTTTAACGTACCCGTCTTAGATTTACTCATTTTATCTAGTGTTTCAGATGAGTGAGTTTTAGATCAAAAAGGGTTTAATTTCCCTGAAAATAAAATACTAAGCTTTTTTTTAGTATCTTCTGATAAAGGTTTTCCTTTATGGAATTCAGATATAAGTCTTTTAGATTCTTCTGAGTGCTTAAATCCCATGCTAGACCCCGCCACAGGATTTAAATTAAGAATAGGTTTATATAAATCAATATATTCTTGTTCTTTACTTATAATATCCGGTTTTGAAGATGAATAGCTATCACCTAAAACACATAGAATAACTAGAGAAAAATTATCATGTCCATACTTTAAAATAGAATTAGAAATAAAACGACTATCCGTCAAACGAGAAGGAAAGTAGTAAGTAGCTAGTCTTTTACTTAAATCTTTACCACTACCTACATATTCTTTTCCATTAACATTATTGTGTAATAGATAAATACCGCTTTTATTTTTATATTCTTTTAAAATAATTTCTTTATCATATAAAAAATTGTATAAAGGAGAATCAGAAGTAGAACTTAAATTAGCTAAATCTAATTTACATTCTTGACTAAATTTATGTTCAGGTTTTATAGTAATTAAGTTATTGTTATCAATGGCTTTTTCTACTAAGGCATCGTTATCTCAATCTTGTACTATAAATTTATTATTTTTTAATGTTTTCATTTATTTTTTTTTACATATAAATTTTAATTTTCTATAAGAACCGTTATTGTAAGGTATTATTACATATCGTGTATTAAATAATTTACTAATAAGTTTAAATTTTTCAATCAAACTTATTACTTAAAGGTCTAGACAATTAACTACTAATATGCATAAAATAAGCTAAATGTGTTTAAATTTGTTACAATAATATAAAGGTATGTGCAATAAGATATATTATAATATATTACTATATTATTTGGACTATTTCTTCAACTTTTCAGTTGCAACACGTATAGTCTCTGAGGGTTCTACGAATAATACAAATTTAATTTCCATATTATTAAGATTTCCTGCTAATTGTCTATTTATTGTAGTTAATATAATAGAGTTTCTAGCATATAGTGTTGTGCAAATATCATATTTTTATGATAAAGGGCCTACTTGACCAAGGAAATGTTGAGGGAAGAATGTTAAATTACACATTGTGTGGACTATATCTTGATAATTTTAATTTACTAAAATTATCTCCTTCGTGTAGTCTCTGAGGATCCTACTAAGGTATTAATACCTGTTGGTTTCCTGCTGATTATCTAGATATACTTAAGATTTTCACTTATTAAAATAAGTACTTAAGCCTTATGAGAGTTTCCAGCATATAGAAGGATTGGGAGGGGCTAATCAAACTAAATTTGTCTAGGTGAGGATTGTATTAATCAATCTTCGCCGTTAAGAGTTATTCATTTATTTTTATCAATATTACTTTTAATAAGAGTTCATCTAACTTTGAAATGTTGTCTTGCTCCGTTTATAGAAGGAAAAATCAATTCTTTACCATTTTTATTATAACAAAATACGAATTGACCTCCTATACCATATTGAGGAGATAATTTACCTTTTAATCCTTTACTAGGATGGCTATTATTGAGATAAAATTCTTTTATGCTTTCACTAATAGCTTCTCTTGTTTCTGGGGATGTAACGGTACCAAATTTAGGGTGAAGCTCTTTGCTTAGCTTTTCCTTTAATTTATTAATTGTTTCAATACTATGCTTGTAACCTAAAGAATTACCAGCTGTACTTAAAACATTATATTTAGGTTTATATTGATCTAATCATTTTTGTTCTAATATTAAACAAACATCTTTTTCACAAAACTCTAAAATACCTAAAGAAAAATTATCTAAGCCATATTTTTTCATAGCTCTAATTATAACCATTCTAGAGGGATTTTGTGAATTAGTATAATAATAATAACTCACCATTCTACTTGTTAAATTAGTGCTACTACCTATATAGAAATCATTAGTTATTTTATTTTTAAACAAATAAACACCTGCTTTTTTTCTTAACTCTTTATATATATTTCTTTTTTCTTTATTAACATTTTCAAAAAATAAAACAAACTCATTAGGATCCGGCGAATTTTTATTAGAAAATCCTCTTTTACCACTTACGACAAATGTACTTCCCTTTAGTGTAACCCCTATAAATAATACCCAGAAGTGAACTTTTGATAGTAAAATATTATAACTTAAACCTAATATTTTAGGTATTCAAAAATATCACCCGCTAAATAAAGCGAAGACTGCTCCCATACTTAATACATAATGGAAATGCATTAAACCTTAAGGTGGTGTTTACTTTATTTATTCTTTCTTTGAAATTTTTTCAATGATTTAAGATTATTTTTTAGGTTAACTTTAAGTAAGTTTACTAGATCCACATAATCTTTAAATAAACTCTTAGACTCGTCGGGGAAAAACTCTTCCTTTTTTTTTCCTATGTTAACCACAATATCCTTGAACTTCCTTTCTTGTAAATCATATGCAATATACTCTTTTTCGATGTTCCTTATTTGATCCTCAATAGAAAAATCAGGTAATTTTTCTATATTGATTTTTTTATCCCAATTTCTATTGAAATTTGAACTTTCTAAATTTAAGTCTGGACTTAAATTAGATTTCGCTTTCTTAGCTTGGGCTTTCAATATAAGATCTTTTAACTCTGAAGCTGTTTTTTTATTCCTCTTTTTGTTCTCTGAATAAAAGATAGTATTATTATCTTTGGGGTTATTAGGCCCTTTAAACTTGTTATAGTCAAAAGATAATTTTAAATCTTTTATTTTACTTCAAAAGTTGAATTTTAATACATAATTATATATTAATATACATATTACATACAAAGTTTTTATTATAACAGCTACATTATATATAAGACAACAACCTAATATAAATTTAATTAACATATGAAAAAAAGGAAAATCAATTTTTAAAGTTTTTTGGTCAATTCAAATTTTATTTAAATAAATCAAACTAATCAAAAAACTAAATTGGAACAATAATCTTAAAGCATAGAAAGATATACTACTATTATCATCAAAGAAAAAATTAATAAAATAAACAGATAAAAATAAGAAAAAAGGATTTATTGATTTTGTATAATTGTAAATTGTTTTATACAAAAAATTTATGATAGAATCTCATTTGTTTTCAAAATCTTGACTTCCCTTTAAGCCTAATTTATCTTTTAGAGCACCTGTTCGGGTTATTATCACTTCCATGGCTACTACGTTAAGGAAGTGCTCTAATACTTCTTTTTATATTGGGTTGAACATTCGGCGAACCGATCGCAATATAAGCCTAAACAAATTTATATATCAAAAAAAAATATAAAAAATACATTTAAATTTAAATTTAAAGGACTTCACGGTATATAGTCTATAAGCTTTAATATTAATAACTATATTAAACTAAGACCAATCTCCAATTACATTAAATTAATACCATTATGTAACTGGATTAAATTTTGTAGAGTATGTAACTGTAGTATAATTATTACATACTATATTTTTTTTTTATATTACACGGACTATATCTTTACTAGATATGTTAGGTAGATGTTTTTATATATATATATTTTTAATAAAAGTACTTTTATATCAACAAAGGTTACCATGTTTAAATCAATTTTTTAAAAAAGTGGAATAAATATTATATTCTAAGGTATATTTAGGATAAAATTTATATTCTCTAATTTTTAAAAAAGAATAAATTTGACTTATTTTATAAAACTTTATATTTGAATATAGTTTATTTTTTAAAAAATATTTATATATATAGAGCATATTACCATATTTTTGAAATAGAAATGCCGTATATAATTTATCATTAACCTTCGACCTACGCTCAACTCTCATAGGCTTAGACTTAAAAATAGCATGGCTTAAATCCAATTTTTTTATATACTTATTGGTTTTTAATATTAAATTACATTCAATAGTGTTTGTTATTTCATTAAACACTATATTTCCTTTTGTATCAAATAATCCTGCAAAATAAGAATTCTTCGGATTTATTCTGTATTTAGCTTCTTTAAACTCAATATTTAATAAATAACAGGCTTCTTTAAATTCAGGGACTTTAATTCTAATTAAACCATTAATATTCTTTAAAATATATATTATATGATTTTCTATATTAATTATATACATAGATTTATTTTTATTACTTATAATTTTACCTATATGTAAATAATTTTGTATATATTTTAATATTCTAATATCATTATTATTTAATTTAATTATAATTTGTTTAAGAATTTTTTTATTATTATAAATTTTAATATCAAAATAACCTTTAGTGTCTAAGACACCTGCAAATCTATTTCAAAAATTTCTTCGATCTAGCGACTGACGTATAGTCTCTGAGAATCCCTCACAGTTTTCTGCTGGTAGCAAATGGCAGATTTTATCCTCTAGGCTCGTATTATTTTTTTTACTATTAAAAAAATTTTTTCTACTAAATACATAAAAAGTATTAATAATTAGTAAATAATACCCTCTTCCAATGGTTCCAAGCATATAGTCAGTTGCAAAATAATCAACAGGTAGATTATTGA
The DNA here is from genome assembly GCA_001676865.1 of Ceratocystiopsis minuta. Taxonomy (NCBI): domain Eukaryota; kingdom Fungi; phylum Ascomycota; class Sordariomycetes; order Ophiostomatales; family Ophiostomataceae; genus Ceratocystiopsis; species Ceratocystiopsis minuta. Next base: position 21,566 of record LZPB01000172.1, on the reverse strand, counting down.
GGCCCACTTCAGCAACTACGTAGTATGTATCGTGGAAGGCCGTGTCCAATGCAGCGTTAGCTAATAAAACTCCACTTAACCCTCCAATAGTAAACATAAATACAAACCCTAATGCAAATAACATAGATGGAGTTAATTTAATAGAACCTCCATAACAAGTAGCCAATCATGAGAAGATTTTTATACCTGTTGGGACTGCAATTATCAATGTAGCGGCTGTGAAATAAGCTCTTGTATCTACATCTAAACCTACTGTATACATGTGATGCAAATGTTAATAAATGTTTTATATTTACCCATACAATTAAGTATGCTTCTTTCACAAGAAGTATCGGACTATATCTTCATCTTTAAGCCTTTCCTGTTTTATTTGTCATGCTATTATTTAAATTAATTTTTTTTTGCAGAGTTCTTATCTGTGATAATCCTTCTTCAGTTAAATGTGATTTAGCTTGTACTTTATTATGAATAGTTAACCATTTTTCAAAAGAAAGAGCTTTTTTAGTTTGTAATGGAAATAATTTAAAGTATGCTATTATATCGTTCAATGCTTTAAACCCAGTAGCAGTATAACGATAAACATTATCAGTACCAGATCTTAATGTCACTTTACCAAATCCAAATAATTCATATACTTTATTTAATATAATACTATCTTTTTGATCTAATAAGTAACGCATTTTTATAACATGCCCTAATGTATATCTAGAATTTGTTGTAATAGATACATTAAAACACCCTTCAGCATCTGTAAACCCAGATAATCAGGCATCCTGCAGTGTAACCGTAGCAGGGATATTATTTAACTTTATAGTATCATAACCAAAACGATTATTTAAAGCATTAGCTCATAAAGCTAATTGTTCAATTCTGTGGTTTTGAGCTAAATTCCCATTAAATAAATGAGCTAAAAGTAAAATATGCGAAGGGTTATCAACCATTCATCTATGAAAATCATTACTTTTACCGCTCTTTCCTTGAGGAAAATGTTTAACAACACCAATATTAAATTTAAATTGTATTTTATGAAGTATATCACTTTCTTTTTGAGTAAGAACAAAACGAACTCTCTTACCGTTATCATAGGTTTGAATAGCCCCGTCTCCTTCTGCAAACCCAATGAATCAAGTTAATCAATCATCAGAAATAGAGTTTCTATTTTTAAATAATGTATAATAATAAGCATGAAATGTAGAAAACTTTAAAGATGTTTCGCGTGTAGTCTCTGAGACGCTCTGTTTGTTATCCTTTAATAAATACAGGGACAGATTGTCTGCTGATTGAGTATAACTAATTAGATTTTTACCGTACAAGGTACTAATTAGCACTAAACTGTTCCAGCATATAGCGAAATTAATTGTAATCCCTATATCACTATAGGGTGAAGCCATCGTTACTCAACTTCAAACTATGAATCCTAATATACCTATAGACATCATAGCATAAACCATACCTATGTAACCAAAAACAGATTTATTAGAATTAGCAGAAATAGTTGTACTAATTATTCCAAAAGCAGGGATAATTAATATGTAACAAATACTTTGATTAATATAATAGTCTAATATGATCTATTAAAATTAATACTCAATAACTTCCGTCATTGTTAGGACTCTATCTTATACTGAATAACTATTCATTGAATATTTTAATTTTTTTATTTTTTCTATTCCTGTTTCTGTTAAATGATCTTTATTTTGTACAATTAAATATGCTTTTCTTCATTTCAAATAATTTGTATGTTTACTAGATTGGAGATGAAATGTATCAAAATAATTTATTACTTTTTTAGCGGAACCAAAGCTTGTTGATCCATAATAATAAGTATTTTGAGCTTCTCTATAACCTATGTTACCTCCAAATATATTTTTTATTAATAATAGCATATTTCTATCTTTTTGGTCAATTTGAAAGTTTAATCTAATTTCTGGTTTAATCCTATTATCTCTATTAACTATTTTTAATTGAAAACTAGCATCTGCATCAGAAAATCCGGCTATTCAGTGATTATTAAAATCATTGGAATCATTAATTTTAAATACTAAATTTTCATTTAAATATTTAGTATTAGATAATATAGTATTTACTTGATTAAACTTATTAATACTTCTTAATTTACCATTAATCAAATTTATAGCTTTCAATAGACCTTCTTTATTAGATATAATATATACATAAGCATTTTTATCTTTAACTTTTTTTACACTACCAAACCCTATTGTTTTTTTTATATAGTAGGCTAAATTAACATCAGGAGAACTAAAAACTATTACTAGTTGTTGTGCAGAACTAAAATGTCCATCTCCATCAATCAACCCTGCTAAGTAGTGTCCAAATTGTTTATCATTTAACGGCTTTAAATGTTCAGGAACATGAATAGAAATATTTTTTATAGTTTCAGTATTGTTGCGTATAGTCTCTGAGGTTCCATATTTAAAATTAAAAACGTTACCTGCTGATTGACTTCATTGTTTTAACTTTTTTACTATATCAATTAAGAGGGAGTATTTAAAACTATATAGCGAAGTGTTTCCAGCATACAGCAACATTAAGAGGCTTACAAACTTAACCTCTGGGTGTCCAAAGAATCAGAAAAGATGTTGGAATAAAATAGGATCTCCACCTCCTGCTGTTTCAAAGAAAGATGTATTGAAATTTCTATCTGTTAAAACCATAGTAATTCCACCAGCTAATACGGGTAGTGATAATAATAATAAAACAGCTGTAATAACAACAGCTCATCCAAATAAAGATAATTTATGTAATCTTATACCTGGTGTTCTCATATTAATTACAGTTGTTATAAAATTCATAGCACCTAATAAACTACTTATCCCTGATAAATGAAGTGCAAAGATAGCTAAATCAACACTTGGTCCACTATGACTTTGTATTCCTGATAATGGAGGATAAATAGTTCAACCTGTACCTGCTCCACCTTCTATACATGCTGAAAATACTAGTAATATTAAACTAGGAGGTAGTAATCAAAAACTTATATTATTTAATCTAGGGAATGCCATATCAGGCCCTCCTATTACTAAAGGTAATAAGAAATTACCAAACCCACCTATTAAAGCAGGCATACGTTTTACTCCTATGCTTTCACATAAGAACGGACTATATCTTTATCTTTAAATATAGTATTTATTAAGATATTTCACGTGTAGTCTCTGAGGATCCTACTTGACAATAAAATTATCTTTGGTTTCCTGCTGATTGCCCAATCCTTTAAGATGTCACTGTATTCCACTGCTAACTTTTAGTCTGCGGTACTAGTTTTAAAGGCTCTAAGGGGATTCCAGCAAATAGTGAAAAGAAAGTAAAATATTTCTACTTTACCCGGCCATGCCCTTCTATTTAATCTATATATGAAAATTTTCATTTTCCTCTGTAATAACCAGATTTTTCTCCCTTTAAATATTGTCTAATTGTCTTACGATCTCCTTTTAAATGATTAGCTAAGCTAGTTAAAGATAAAAATAATAAATTCTTACTAGAATCATCTTTAAATTCTGCTAATATAAAGGAAGAAGCTGGATGTTTAACTACATATACCTCACGGGCATTATTTATTAATTTTTTAAGTTCTTCTAAAGGTAATAAATTTATATTATCAGATTCTTCTATTTGATCTAAAGATAAAAAGAAAGTATCTAAATATATTGTATCTCCATTTAAACAATTATTTAAAGTTTTATGATGAATATTAATTGAATCATATGTATGTTGTTTTGATTCAAATATATATAATAAAGTAAAATCTTCTGCTTTGTAAACATATATAGGAGTACCTCTTTGTTTACGTAGTTTTTCTCTTATTTCTTGACTCATAGGTTCATGATAACCTGAACTACTTGCCACTAAATCTACATTTAAACTTGGATTTAATGTATCAATAAAATGTTGTTCCAATCTTACAACTTCATCCAAGGTAGAATTTTCACCCATTATATAAATAGTTAGATTTGTATCTTGGAACCCGTGTTTATTAAAATAACGTAAAACTCTACGTGCTTTAGTTTTAAGAATAGAAGGCATAAAATAAGAACTTATTCTATTATATAAATTAATAGAATGCCCTACATAAACATGGTTATTACTTTCTCAAACATAAATACCTTTTTGATTTTTCGTTACTTTTAAAATAAGGTCCCTATTATTAAAAGGGTTTTCTACGTAAACTTTAATATACTTAGGTATTTCATTATTGTTATTATTATTAGAGTTATTGTTATTTTCTGAAATAGGCATATTATTGCCTTGGTTATTGCACAATACAGAATTAGATTGAAATTTAAGATTAAATAGTCTTCATTCGTTGACCATGAAGAAAATCATTAATATAGCATGAGCAGTAATTATACTATTGTATAATTGATTATCCGATATATACTGAACACCTGGACCACTAAGTTCCATTCTTATTAGTACAGAGAAAGCTGTACCTAATAATCCTGAGAATAATGCAAACATTAGGTAAAGAACACCGATATCTTTAGCATTAGTAGATAAAAATCATCTTTCTATTGACATAGATATAGATGAATTTAATACATAACTTTTACTTTTTAGATTGAGAATATTTTTAAAACTATTAATAGAATAAATAAATTTAAATAACTTTATAGCATAAAATTTTGAAAAAAAAAATTTAGAAAAAATTCTTATTCTAGATTCGAACTAGAATCTTGATATTAGAAGTATCTTGCTTTACCCTTAAGCTAATAAGAATTTATGGTGTACTATAAGATTACGGAGGAATCGAACCTCATACTTAAGATCTGCAATCAAAGTGTAAACCATTTACCTCGCAATCTTATATACATATATATATAAATATTTATATATACATATATAAAATATTATTAATATTTACTTAAAAGTACTTAAATTAATATAGTAAATACTATGTTTTAGTGGTTTTACTCTATGATATGCTTTAGTGTTTATTTTTTTAATATATTAAATGAATAAAGTATATAATTATGATTATAATAATATTTTATTATTACCAATATAAATCGATACTTATTATTTATTATTATTTTTTAAATAGGCTACATCCATAAGACTATTTTCTAATACACTAAATGTAGGTAATATTACTAAGAAATAAGAAAAATATAATATTGCATATATTTGCCCCATGATAATATATGGAGACTCTACATGTTTAGCCCCTAAAAATCCTAAAGTTAAGAAAACTACAACAAATAAAAAGAAAGCTAATTTACTTAAAGGTCTAAATTGGAAACCTCTAGATCTACCTAAATCAACATAAGGTAAAGTAAGTAAAATTACTAAAGCTCCAAACATTGTAATAACACCTAATAATTTATTAGGTATAGATCTTAATATTGCATAGAAAGGTAATAAATATCATTCAGGTACAATAGCTGCAGGTGTCTGCATAGGATTGGCCATTATATAATTATCTGAGTCACCTAAAACATTAGGCATAAAGAAAACAAAGAAACTTAAAACAAAAATAAATATAAAAATAGTAATTAAATCTTTAAAAAGGTAATAAGGAGCAAAAGGTATTCTATCGTAAGTACCAGCTACCCCTAAAGGATTACCTGACCCAGCTGTATCGTGAAGTGCTATTAAATGCATTAAAACTAAAGCAGCTAATACAAAAGGTAATACAAAATGTAATGCAAAGAATCTATTTAAAGTTGCATTACTAACTGAAAACCCTCCTCAAATAAACTCAACTATGTCTTGTCCTATTCAAGGTATAGCACTAATAAGATTAGTAATAACTGTTGCACCTCATAATGACATTTGACCGTAAGGTAGTACATACAAACTTACTCTTAAAGATGTGAAGTCTTTAAAAGCTGTGAAATCTTTCTTGTTCGAATATCACATTTATCGATGGATAAATAGTTCCGACTGTGCATTAAGCAGCATTTCAGCCACCCACTAGTGACCCAGTCTGTCGCGATTCTATGGAGAACCGACGATCTTGTATATTAATTTCTTAATATATTTTAATCGTTTTCACTAGTATCGCCAAAGAAACATAAATATTTCTTCAATAACCCTGTCAGGTTATTCTGCTTTAAGTTTTATTTTTTTCCATAAATTACATAAAACTTTATACTCACAGGACTATAACTATAATATTATTTAATGTAATTAACAATTCAACGTCCTTTTAATAATTTACTAGAACTTTTTAATGTTCTTTGTATAGTTTTAGTTGAACAGTTTAAAGCTTCTGCTGTTTCAACTATACTGTTAAATTCACCATAAACTGTATTATTAAGCTCTTTAACTAAAATAGGTTTAGAAGACTTTTTCATATTTAAAATCCCTTGTTCTGTATAATTTAGCTTTTTTCTATTTAAAGCTGATTGTCTCATAGCCTCTATAGTTTCATTAGAAAAAGTCTTTCCTCTGTTTAATTCCCCTATTTCTTTTCTACGTTCTTCACTATAGTTAGCTTTCATTTTTATTCTTGTTACTTCTGAATGTTTATAACCAAAACTAGAGCCAGCCTCAGTTAATATATTATAATCAGGTAAAAGTGATTTTAAATAAAAGTCTTCTAAGTCTAACAATTTCTTATTATTTTCTTGATTAACTATTTCAGGGAATAACTCTAATATTATAAATACAAAATTATCTAAGCCGTACTTCTTTACAGAATTTTTAAGAACTTTACTACCATTTAAATAAATTAAATGATTTGTAAACCTAGAATTAAATCTCCCTGTAGAAGCAGATCCTATATAATAATTTAAAGATTCTTTGTTTAATATCATATAAATACCACTAAGGTCTTTAGTTTCCTTAGCTATATTTCTACGTACTGAATCTTCGGATAAATTATCGTATACAAAAACAGGTTTAATGTTTTTAGAGGCTAAAAAATTACTTACAGAATTATGGGATGTGGAATAATATCTTTTATTGTTGAATGTTTTTATTGTTTTACTATTATATAAATTTTTATAGTCATTTTGGGCTATTGTAAAGTAACCCAGGAAACCTATACCTATCATAAGTATAAGAATTACTACACCTATTGTTCAAACTAATGTTCTCGGTGATCTATATGACCCATAATATATACCTCTTCCTATATGTAAGTAAACTAAAAAGAAGAAAGCTGAAGCAGTATTACTGTGTAAATAACGAACTAATCATCCATTATTTACGTCTCTCATAATATGTTCTACAGAGTTAAAAGCTTCTAAAATACTTGGGCTATAATGCATAGCTAATGTTACACCTGTTATAATTTGTATTCCTAAACAAACTGCCAATAATGAACCAAAATTTCATAAATAACTTATATTACTAGGTTGAGAAGCATCTATAAGATACGAATTGGCTAATTTTAATATACTATTATTCTTTAAAACTCTCATTTATATATATATATTATTTTATAATTTACTATAAGGACCGTTATATATAGGTATTATTATGTATCATGTACTAAATTATTTTAATGATTAATTTTAATTATTAATAAATTGAACTAATAATAAAAATTAAAATTAATATTATTAAGAATAAATTATTAGTAAATCCTAAAGTTATAGAAAACATATAAAGTATGAATCCTACTAGAATAAATAAAGCATAGTTTGTTACAATACCTTTATTTAAACTACTAATATTTTTACTTGAATTAATTAATTTTTTTTCTAAACCATAAGGCCCTAATAATTCTATACTACCTTTATCTAAAACTTTAACAGTTTGACCACCTAATTTAAATATTAAGTTAATAATATATTTATTATAGAAAAATTCTACTAAAAATCTTTGGTTAAAGAACCCGAAAATAGTTTTACCTATTGTAGATAGTTTGAAATTAACTATATTTTCAGACAAGAATTCAGATAATATAATAGCTATTGTACTAAATGAAACAGTAAACACAAAAGGCAATAATTTTCAATATGTTGATACTCCAAATTCAGTATCAATCATTATTTCAGAATTAGGATGAATAAATATACTATTATCTATAAAGAATCCAGACCCTAAACCTATAAATATGTCTTTAGTTAAAAACCCAAAAAATATAGAGAATATAGCTAATATAACTAGAGGTAAACTCATAAATATATCACTTTCGTGGGCATGTTTATAATTTATTAAAGGTCCATTAGGGTTAGTTAAGAAAGTTAAATAGAGAACTTTAACTGAATATAATGTAGTAAATATAGCACCTATTACGGCTATAATATAAACAGTTATACTACTAAAGTAATATTGACCGTAAGCAGATTCTAATATAAAATCTTTACTATAAAATCCAGTCATAAAAGGGAAAGCTACTAAACTTAAACTAGCGATTAAAATAACAGAATAACTTAAAGGTAAAAAAGATATTAAACCCCCGTATTTTCTAAAATCTTGATTATCAGCCATGGCATGTATAACTGCCCCAGCTCCTAAGAATAATAACCCTTTATAAAAAGCGTGATTAACTAAATGGAATAAAGCTACATTATATGAAGATAAACCTACAGCAATAACCATCATTCCTAATTGAGACATTGTTGAATAAGCTATAACTTTTTTTATGTCCTGTTGGAAAAATCCTACAAGTGAACTAAATACAGTAGTTATAGCCCCTAATCATAAACAAAGTAATAATATAGTAGAACTATACTCAATTAAAGGAGAAGAACGCATTAATAAGTATACACCTGCTGTAACCATAGTAGCTGCGTGTATTAAAGCAGAAACAGGAGTAGGCAAATTTGTTGATTTTTACTATATATAAATATTATTACATTTATACGTATACGGTAAAAATGCTCAACTACTTTCATAGTTGTTCGGACTATATCTTCAGATACACTATTTGTTGATTAATTTAATTAATGATTTTATTTTTTCAATACCTTCTTCAGTTAAATGTTCTTTATTTTTAACTAAATTATAAACTTTTAATCACCTTTTATATGATATAAGTTTTTTAGTTTTTAACTGGTAAGTTATAAAGTACTTTAAAATTATATTCAATTTACCTAAATTTACAACAGTATTATAACCATTATAACTTTTAATATGTGTAACATATCCATTTATTAAATTAGCTAAGTCATTACTAAATTCTATATCATTTTTTTGAGAAATAACATATCTAACAGTAACTATATGTTTACCCGTTTTAGCTAAATAAGCAGAACTAGTAAAACAACCTTCAGCATCAGTAAACCCAGATAATCAGGCATTATCTAAATTTACTTTGTACTTTGGTGCTATATATTCAATATTTGTATTATATATTTTATTAAAAGCTTCTAATCATAAGTTGAATTGTTGATTTTTATATTTAGTTATAATATTACCATTGAATATATTAATTAAATTTAATATTGTTTTTTTATCTCTAACTCTAAATTGGTGAGTATTGTTAATTTTACTTTGTACGGATACAGAACCAAACCCTAAAGTTTTCTTTATATAAAATAATACTTGAGCATCTAGACTAGATTGTGTTATTTTAAACTCTAAATAACCAGTATTATTTATAATAAATGATCCGTCTCCTTCAGTAAATCCTATAAATCATCATTTAAATTTATTATCTAATGTATCTGCTTCACATGTAGTCTCTGAGGAACCCTTATTTTGGTTTCCTGCGGATTGCCCCTCATTATAGATTTTTCCGAAGCTTATAGAATAAACAGTGGACCATAATGTTAAAACGGGGTGTTCCCGCATATAGTGAAGTTTTAGGAGAGCCCTTGTTACTAAACCCTCCATAGCCATGGGTAATCAAACGTGGAGACCAACTTGAGAACTTTTAGCCATAGCACCTATTAATAGACAAACTCCTATTATTATTATTATATTTTCATTAACATAAGGTGCTAATGAAAATACTGTACTATAATCTAAATTACCTAGAGATCATAATATTGCAAACATCCCTATAACTAAAAAACAATCACCAACCCTATTAGTTATAAAGGCAGACATAGAACTTTGATTTGCTGCTATTCTAGTAAATCAAAAACTCACTAGAAGATAAGAACAAACTCCAACCCCTTCTCACCCTACAAACATTAATAAATAATTATTAGCTGTTACTAGTATTATCATCATAAATGTGAATAAACTTAAATAACTAAAGAATCTTTGATTATGAGGGTCTCCACTCATATAACCTATAGAGTAAAAATGAACTAATGTACTAATTATTAATACAGGTATTAACATAGAAACTGTTAAACTATCAAATTGAAAACCTCAAATTATATTAAATCATTCACTGTCTATTCATCTAAATAAATTAATAGACAATACAATGTTATTAATACCTACTTCAAAAAAAGCTATAATAGCTAAAATAGTAGTAATTGTTATACTTGAACATGTTATAATTTGTGCACCGCTAACTCCAACTTTTCTACCAAAAAAGCCAGAAACTATAGATCCTAATAAAGGTAAAATTATTATACTTAAATACATTATTTATATTCTATTGCTATACTTCCTCTTCGTTTTCCCCTTTTCCATAGAAATATAATTTCCTTAGGAAGGCTAGGGTAATTCCATAACTATTAAGTTATGCCTGACTATATCTTAAGCATTATTATAATAATACCAACCACCATTTAGTCGATGAACTGCACACCTTACTTGTTTTAAGTAATAGGTGCTTGGCTGCGGATTATCTATTTCATTTCTTCATACAAATCGTTATTACCATACAACGAGTCATTACCTGTTCCATTATTATATTACTATAATAATTTGGTAGATTTGTCTTTAAGAACTTCCCGCAATTTGACGGTTTTGCTTACCTAGGTTTGCTAACTATAACGAAATAGTTTGTTTCACTAGGAAAACTAGATGAAGGTTTACTTCACCTTGATCATATGTTCTTTGGGCCCTGTCTTACCTATGATTATTTACAATTTTTCCTTTGTTGTCATTTTATTTTTTAAGAATAAAATCTTTTCTAACCCCTCTTTATTTAAATGTTCCTTATTTATTATTATTTCGGCTGCTTGATTGAAATCTAAATAATTTTAATATTTTGATCCTAATATTATTTGTTGAGGGATTTTTTTATATAAATACATTGGAGTGTAATTGTAGAATAGATAGTAAGAAAACAAAGAACGATTTAATCTATAAAAGGCAACTAAAATACCTAGGCCAATTGCTGACTCAGCTCCTGCTACAACTATTATGTAAATTGCGTAGGTTTGACCTATTATATCATCAATATTAAGTGAACTTATCAATATTAGGAATGTTATAGATAAAAGCATTATTTCTATAGAAATAAGCATTAATATAATATTTTTTCTATTTAAAACAAATCCTAAAATTCCTATTAAAAAAAGTATTAAGGTTATATTCATAATAAATATATTTATAAATTAATTATTTGGTATATATATATATATACATTTATATATTTTCTTAAGCAGACTTAAGAGAGATGTGTACGAGACTCGAACTCATATTTATAGCATCCGTAGTACTATGCTTAACCAATTAAGCTAACACACCTTTATATAAATTTATATTTATAAATTTATATTATTGTTCTTCAAGTCATGTTAAGAATTTTTCTAAAGATACAGATTCAATAACAATAGGCATTGAACTGTGTAATATACCACATATTTCTGAACATTGTCCGTAGAATACTCCTTCTCTATTTATAAAAACAGAAACTTGGTTTAATCTACCAGGGTAAGCATCAGTTTTAATACCTAAAGATGGACAAGCAAAAGAATGTATAACATCTCCTGATGTAATAATAAATCTAATGTGTGTTAATTCAGGTACTATAACTCTAGTGTCTACCTCTAACATTCTTAAACCTCCTTCTTCTAAATCAGATTCTGGTACAATGTAAGAATCAAATTCAATAAATTCTTCACTAGAATCTAAGAAATCTGGATATTGGTAACTTCAGTATCATTGATGACCTTCCGCTAATATAGACATAGATGGATCACTAACTTCATCCATTAAGTATAATAATTTAAATGAAGGGAAAGCTATTAATATCAATATTACAGCAGGAGTAATAGTTCATATTAATTCTATTAATGTACCGTGGTTTAAATATTTGTGTGATATAGGAGAAGCACTAATAATAAAATTTTTAGTGATAGATAATAAAATTCATCCTACACCAAATAATATTATTACTAAGTAATACATTATATTATCATGTAACTCTACTAATCCTTCCATTTGGGGAGTTGCACTATCTTGGAAATATATTCCTCAAGGGCTAGGTGCGTCTAATTTAATCATTAAATTAATAAAAAAGTAATACATAATTTATTTATTTATTTTTCTACATATTATATATAAATATATTTTTACTATATAGAATTAAGTAATAACATTAATATTTTATTATTATATTAAGCTACGTATAATAATAAGAATGCCATCATTAAAGCGAATACATATTCTAATAATTAACTTCTTTTTATAATAATTATGTATTTCTTTTTGTAGGGAGTATTAATACCTTTAGTATTTTGTAATTCTTCACGGCGTAATACTGTTTTAATATCAGAACCCATAAAGCTAGCTGCTTTACGTATAGACTCAAAAGTATGAGTTAATTTAGTTTCAATATCTATTATATCCACTTCTATACCCGGTACAGGGGGTTTAGTTCTATTAGCTGCCGCTGTTTTTAATAATACTAAAGTATCTTGACTATGGGTTTTACCATAAAAAGGATTATTTTCTCCTTTACGTGATTCACTCATAGATTGTTTTACTTCTTCTGTATGTTTTCTACCTAAAGCCTTATCTCTCATCTTTTCAATACTTTCAATTCTATGTCTATAACCCTTTGTGTTACCTGCTGTAGGGCTAAGATTATAATCAGGTTTTAGTAAATCTATTCATTTTTGTTCAGATTTAATGACATTATCTGAATTTGAATATTCTAATATAATTAAAGAAAAACTAGCTATACCATATTTAGATATCGCTCTAACTATATATAAATTTGTTCTAGATAAAATGTATCAATCTTGAAAGTAATCACTTATTCTTAAATATAGTGGATCACCACTACCTATATAATATTTACCGTTTATATTATTTATTCAACAATACACACCTGTTTTACCATTATTTTCATCCCGTATTAACTTACGTTGATTTAAAGGATCCTTATATGTTTTTATAGAATAACTGTAAATATCGTTAGTATGATTACTAAATTGACGTGCTAATGTAAAATTATTTTTTATATAAATTTTATAATTAATTTTCATTTATTATTTTTAAATTATAGATTTCTAAAGTATTATTTAGAATTAAGTAATAACATAAGGTAACATAAGATAATAAAACTAACTCGAAAAAATATCCATAAATATATATTATTGAAGTATGCTATTAGTACTGTTAATTCAATAAATTACTTTATTGATCAGACTATGTCTTTAGTAAAAACTACCGAATTATTAGTCGTTGAACGTAATAGTTATATAACTATTTTCGCTGCAAGTTAATCAATTAGATACTTCTTGCAATTTACGCGATTTATACTGAACTATTCACTTAATCCAGTGGCTTCAGAGAATGCAAACCCTAAAATAGCATAAGAAAATAGTTGACCTCTCATTGAAGGATTTCTAGCTACACCTAATATTAAAGCCCCAAAAACTACACCAATCCCTACACCTGCTCCAATTAATCCTGTAGTAGCTAATCCTGTACCTATTATTTTAGCAACTTGTATCATACTAAATATATTTTAATAATATCATAAAGTAAATAGTGTATACTTATAAAGTATGTATGTATATATTTTTCTTTCTTCCTCAGAACGACTTTCTTTAAGATTTAGTTTAGAAGATATATATTTTATCATAATCATAATTATGATGTTAATAATTTTTACGTTGCTAATAATTTAGGTTAATACATACTAATAAACCATGAATAAAACTAAAATGTTGAAAAAACTTTTTATACCCAGATTGCAGATCTCGGCTTTTTTTAGACATTTTCATGCTATCTTGAATCCAAGTGTAGCTAGCTCATCTAATTATTTATTTAATGAGGAATTATTAATGGGTATTAATAGTATATTAAGTGACAATAATCTTACTAAACTAGAACAACAAATTAAATTAGAAGAATTTTTACTAAATCAATATAAAGAATTATTTGATACTAATAAAGTTCACTTACCAGCAAATATTAATACGAATGTATTAAATCCTGATTTTGTAAATTATTATTTCTTTTCAGAGATGATTTTTATAAGTATTTAGATACTATTAAAAGAGCTAATTTTAAAGTTAATACTTATTTATATAATCTACCGTTTACATAAATTTACTTTTTTGTACCTATTAAAGATATAATAATATTATTTTTTTTACTAATAGACTCCACGTCTTGACGGCTACCTATTTTTAAGGCTCCTTTACCTAATTCAAATACAAAACCTATCGTTACTATAGTGGTAAATATTAATACTATAATTAGCCCATAAATATCATTAGAATAAGAACTAACAGCGTAAGGGTATAATAATAATATTTCTAAATCTAAAAGTAAAAAAACTAAAGCATATATAAAGAAAGTTATATTAAATTGTGATCTAGATTGTGAAAAAGAATGAAACCCACATTCGAAAGCTGAATACTTTTCTTGGTAAGGATTACTAGGTGCAAATATTAAATTTAAAGCTAAAAAAAGTATTGCCACTACAATTACAAATATAAAAAATATACTCATACTACTCATTTAATAATTAAATAAATATTGTACCAATATGGTACTCATACTTAATCATTCTTTATTTACAAATATAAATAATAATATTATTAATGTAATAATAGATATTGTAATAGATATAGAACTAGATATTACAATATTATTATATTTAAAGTTAATTGATTTAATTAATACATTTTTATTGTTATATATATTACCATTAAAATTTAAATTTTCTAAAAGAGGATTTATTTTATATTCTGGTGAATAAAAAAAAATTTCTTTTATTATATTTATATAATAAACAGCTCCTATAACACTAGTAGATATAGCAACTAAAGTAATAAATATATATCCATTATCTATAGCTGCACTTAATACCATCTGTTTAGCGAAAAATCCGGCAAGAGGTGGTATACCTGCAAAAGAAAAAAGAGTAACAGTTAAACTTAAAGCTAATGTAGGGTTTATATAAAAATAACCTTTTAATTGACTAATCAGTTGTATTGGGGAATTATTTTTATCTAAGAGGTCTTTATATTCTTTATTATTATTAATGTAACAATATAAAGAAAAACCTATAGCTACTAATATTAAGAATGCATTTAAATTACTAATAGAATATTGCATTAGATAAAATATAAATGCTTGAGTAGATTCTACACTAGATATACTTAAAGCTAATAAAATAAACCCTACATGACTAATAGTACTATACGCAAATAATCTTTTTATTCTAAATTGAGTTAAACCTACAACTGTTCCTATTATCATTGATAAGAAAGAACTTATTAATAGACCGTATGTTCAATTAAAATCTGTAAAATAATTTTTAGTGTAATAAACTATTTCTAATAAGAAAATAAATATAGATATTTTAGCTATAATAGCTACAAAAGTAGTAACTATTGTAGGTATAGCGTCATAGACATCAGGAGATCAAAAATGGAAAGGGGCAGCACTTACTTTAAATAAAAATCCTATACTGAATATAAGGAAAGCAAAGTTAATGTAATATGGTTTATATCATATATCTGCACTATCACTAAGACTAGTTATAGCATATATAGCGTCTAAATTAGTAGTTCCAGAATTAGCGTATAATAAACTTGTACCTAATAAAATGAAACATGAACTTAAACCACCTAATAAGAAATACATTAACCCTCCTGTTGTAGATAGTTCAGAATTTCTATATATAGTACTTAGTAGATATAGTCCGTAACTCTGTAATTCTATAGCAAGAAAAACAGAGATTAAATCACTAGTAGATATTAAAAATACTGCACCGCTAATTATAAATAATAGTATTAAAGGATATTCTATAATTCTTAAGTGTTCTCCCATTTTATTTATAACTTTTGTTCTATAAAATACTAAATTATTAAATAATAATTGTATTAATGAAGAATGTTCTGGTATTCATACTTTTCTAGGAAAAAAACTAGTTAATTGTAATATTAATATACTTACTAAGAATATAAAAATATTAAAAACTTGTGTTATACTAGTGACATTAAGTAAACCTCCGTGTAAACCTATACCTTTACCTATAATAAATAAAGTTGTTACACTGTGTAATATAGAATAAATTAAAGCAATTATAGCAACTCTATTAAAAAGTATTGATATGTCTCGTCGTATTGTAACGGCATTAGAAAGTAATAAAGATAATATTGAAATTAAAAGCATATTTTTTTTTTGATATACTTATATATATATAGATATACAAGTAAGCCAAGAGAGAAAATCGAATTCTCATTTTTAATATATGAAATTAAAGTTTTACCTCTTAAACTACCCCGGCTATTATAATAGTCAATTAATATTATTCTTTTTCAGTAATTATATAACAAAATGATTAGCCTGAGGGGTAAGTCGAATACCCATCATTATCGTATGAAAATAAGGTTTTAACCGGTTAAACTACTCAAGCAATATAAATATATGTCTTAACATAAGGGAAAATACTCTGAATCGAACAGAGAACCTACTGTGCCACATACAGTCGCTCCACCAATTGAGCTATATTATCCTATTCTTCTTTTATTTGAATACTAAACGCTAATTTATCACAAAATTTTGGAGGAGTGATTCGAACACTCAATCTTAGACACCAAAAATCTATGACATACCCATTTGTCTACTCCAAATTAAAATAATAAATATAAAATACTTTAAACTAATTTTATTACTACGGACAATAAGACTTGAACTTATACGGTTTTACCCACTCTGGCCTAAACAGAGCCTGTCTACCAATTCCAGCACACCCGCTTCATTGAATATAATATATTTATTTTGCCCGATGTAAGATTCGAACTTACAACCTAGACAGCTTCAGTGTCTCGCTCAACCAATTGAGCTTATCGGGCTTTCAATGGAGATATTAGGACTTGAACCTAAATAAACAATATGCAAAATTGCTGTAATACCAATTATACTATATCCCCTTTATACAACTAATCGGAATTGAACCGATATCATTCGTGTGGAAGACGATCATTTTACCATTAAACTACAGTTGCTTAACTATATCCGAGGTACGATTTGAACGTACACGGTTATTCACCAAGAGGGTTTAAATCTCTTGTGTCTACCAATTCCACCACTCGGATAATAAGCGGATACAGGAATCGCACCTATATCTTCTGATCATGAGTCAAAAATGTTCCTATTACACTAACCCGCTAAATAAGGCTGAAGTGAGTTGAACACTTACAATTACTGTCATGAGCAGTACACTCTACCAATTAAGTTACAGCCTCTTAGACTAGGCAGGATTCGAACCCGCGATATTAGCATTGAAAAAGCTATGACATAGCCACTTGTCTACTAGTCCTAAGCCCAGTACAAGTATCGCACTTGTGTCCATTGATTACAAAACAATTGCATTACTTTTATGCTAACTGAGCTAAATATAAGATACGGTAAATATTCAGTTATTTATAAAATTAGTACTTAGTATCTAAAGATCTCTAAATCCTTACAAACTAAGCCTATGAAGTTCGTAATATTCTTTTACGTATATTTAAGAAATATCTTAAGGCGAGCCTCGTATATATATGCTTTCAACACTTATCTCTGGCTAACTTAGCTTTTCTGCTATGCCTATGTTATATATTTACTTAAGTGAAAGTAACATCCCTGTATAAAATTTATACCTAAATTAATATCTGGGCACATAAACAACAGATAAACCATAGGTTAACAAAACCATTATTCTTTTTACAAATAAGGCGTTGCCCACGTTCCTTTCGTACAAGGTTAATCCTTATTATATTCTAATTTCCCCTAGAAGATAGAAACCATACTGTCTCACGACGTATTTAACCCAGCTCATGTAACTTTTTAATCGACGAACAGTCGTACCCTTCATAGTTTCTGCATCCACGAGGATAAGTTAAGCCGACATCGAGGTGCCAAACCGCGCACTCATTACGTTCACTCTTGCGCAAATTAGCCTGTTCAACTTGTTATCATAAAATTTTATTTCCATTTTTCACAAAATGGTTCAGACTATTTCTTCATTTTTTTTTTTTTTACCTTAATATTTTATATTATCTTCCACTAACTCAACCTTTTATAGCAAATGCTCCAACATGACGTTTAGATATAGACATTGAATAATCTATACTAGAGCTAGCACACCCTCTATAACCTAAAATTGTTAATCCTTTATATGAAGAATCTATATTTCTAAAACTTCCTTTTAAGGTTGTGTTAGAAACAGATCTATCTGCTCTAAACCGTCTAGTTAATCTACCTTTTATATCTATTCTTATACCACCTAATATTTTATATTTAATAGAATTAAAAATAATTTCTTCATTATTTTTATTATTAGTCTTATATAAATTTTTTATAGTTTCATTTATATTTACGTTTTTCACTATAGAATTAATATTTAAATTTTGATATTTATTAGCTAAAAGATTAAAATCTACATTTTTAGTAGCTCTAACTCTATCATTAGTGTTATCTATTTTTTCAATAAGACCTTGATTTAATATAAATTTCATTGAATTTCTTACATGTCCAGTTTTTTTATAGCTTTTTCTCATTACATCTACTAAAATATCTGAATTATATGCAATAGAAGTTAATCTTATTATATTGAATTCTATTTTTTTTTTATAAAATTTACTGATTAATTTACTTAATTTGTAAATTAAAATATCTTTATATCTTAATTCGTTTAATCAAGCTTTTAATTTTCTACTTTTAAAAAAATTTAATAGTTTTAATAAATTATTATAACCCTGAAATCTATTTAATCTATTTTGAAAAAATTTATTATTTTCAAATACAAATCCTTTTAGTTCTTTAATAGCAGCTAATATAATATAACTATATTTTATAAAAAATTTAGATATACTTATTTTTTCTCTATCGTAAACATAAATAGTTATTATAGCTTTAGAATTAGTATGTTTTATATTAGCTTTACTAATATATATTTTATTTAAAGATGTGTATCTTTTATTTGAATATAAAAAATTAATATTCGGATTTAAATATGAATTAAAATAACCTTTTAATAATTTATTTATTATTAAATCATAGGCTGGTATATTTTTAATATTATTATTATTAAAATAATATATATTATTATTTCATTCTTTATAATCAGAAGGAAAATAATTATTTTCACCTATAAAATTATTTTTTATATTCATAGGTATTAATTTATATTTATTATTTAAATTTTTAATAAATATATTATTTTGGTAAAATTTAGTGTTTTTTTTCAATTTTCGTTTAAAATATTAAAATTAATTACTAAAAAAAAATGTTGGGTATTAATAAAGTATTATTACTTTTAGTCGTTGAACAATTTTATTTATATGCATAAATAAACTTCGCTTCAAATCTACTTACACTTATAGTAAGTAATTTTTGAAATTAACCCAATATGTATCAATTATTAAAAAAATATTGAAGGACAAACATCCCTAGCGTAGCTTTTCCAATAATCCAAGACCTTTCCTTATTGTATCTTGTGATCTAATGCCCCGCTTACGCGACTGTAAGATTTGTTGTTAATCAAACAGTAAAGCAAGATTAAGCCATTCAACTTTATAAGTATTAAACATAATTATTAATAATTAAATATTATAATAACTATTAAAGATAATATACAGATATGTATCTTTTATATACAATTAATTTGCACCATAATTAAAATCCTACCTAACTCTATATCTATGTACATATAATATACATTTCCATACACAAAAGAAAAGATTAAATATAACAAAGTTAAAATAATAACAAACAAAAAAATTAAAATAAACTTTAAGTTATATATTTTAGATACACCCTTTTACTCTTTAAGGGGTCTGTGCCCCACATAAACTGTCTACTAGTCACTGTCCAGATTAACAAAAGTATTAACATAATAAGTAAATAAAGGTCTTTCACTTTTATTTTATCAATAAACCTTTTAAACTAATAATAAACTTAATTATATTCAATAACTAGTAACAGTAAAGCTGCATAGGGTCTTCTCGTCTATCTAGAGGTAAACTGTATCTGCACAGTTATTCCAATTTCACTGAGTCAATCTTAGAGACAGCTGTTGTATCGTTACATCATTCGTGCAAGACCGCATTTAACGGCCAAGGCATTTCGCTACCTTAGGACCCTCAGGTTAAGGCCGCCATTTGCCGGTTGTTTCTTATTAACTAAATTTATATAAATTTAACTAAGTTAGTTATTAGCCGGAATTGGGCAGATTTCACACTTGATACTTAGATTTAACATCTCTGCAAAGTGCTGTGTTTTAATTAAACAGTCGTACAACACTATTTTATGATTCTTCCTCTATATCTGATATTAATCAGAATAAATGAGCCCTCCTTATCCCGAAGTTACGGAGTCATTTTGCCGAGTTCCTTTAAGATTGTTATCTCATGCGCCTTCGTATTCTCTACTAGCTTACTTGTTGTAGATCCTAGGTACGGTTAATTTTTTACTACTTTTTTCAAGCTCATTTTTCACTTAAAAAATGGTGTCTTTAATAGTAATAAGGTTTTCTCATCGCTTTACCCCTTAGGGTATAAACTTAGAGGCCGATACTTAATCCTAACCATAAGCTTTAGGCGAGTTTTCTTTTTCGTTACTCATGTCACCATTCTCACTTGAGTTATAATATAATTTTTTTTATAAAAAAAAACACTAAAATTTACTCAACGTTCTGCTACCCCATAAATAATAATAATTATTATTATCATTTATAGACAAGGTATCGGTATATTATTTAGATCCGTTAAATTTTTAACGCTTTTTACGTAGACTAGTGCTCTGGTACGAGGTCTTTAAATTATGGCTGCTTCTAAGCCAATCTCCTTGTCGGTTTACATATAGACCTTCTTAATTTCACTTAATAATAATTTTGGAACCTTAACTCTTGTTCTGGGCTGTTTCCCTTTTGACATACAACCTTATCATTATATGTCTGATAATTTAAAATTCATCTTTGCCATTCCGAGTCCACAAACTCACCGGTAAAATCCTCATGATTCCCCGATTTGTACAAAAAGAAAATGTTTATTACATCTTGTCTGAGATTAAGTTCTGTACCTGCTAAGATGTTATTTAAATTGCCTACTAGTATAGGTTTCGCAGAAAACCAGCTAATACAGTCAGAATTGTCTTTCACTATACTTACCACAATTCTTCGGATATTTTTGCAACAATAACCCGTTCGGACCTTTATAGTCCTGATTATGGTAAGATCACTGTACTTCGGGTCTAACTTTAGATACTATTCATTATTTATATGATCGGTTTAACTACGCATTAGCTCGCATCTAAAATTAACTTGGTGACCCATTATGCAAAAGGTACGCTCT
>LZPB01000171.1:0-40222 GCA_001676865.1 Ceratocystiopsis minuta | reverse complement strand
CGCCGCCGCCGCCCGGCGCCAGCGCCAGGAACGGCGGCTTCCAGCGCTGCAGCAGCGCCGCCGTCTCGCGCACCGCCGGCAGCGAGCGCTGCGCGCGCAGCAGGCGGCGCACGTAGTCGGCAATGTCGGTGTGGTCCGTCAGCTGGCCCAGGCGGTCGGGCGGCGGGAGGCCCTTGCCCTGGAGGACGTGCTCGGCCATGTAGTCTAGGGGGTTAGCACGACGATTCCCATTGCTCTCTGGCCAGGACCTACCCAGAGCCATGAAGAAGTGACGCTTGCCGTTGTCATCAAGCTTCTCCAAGAGGTCAATCGGCTTGTCCAGGTAATAGTCGAACATGTCGGGGCCCATGGTGCCGGTCATGATGATGAGGCAGGCCAGGGGGGAGTGAGGAAGGAGATCAAGGAGATGAAGACAAGATGCGATGAGGATCGATGAGATGAAGACAAGCTGCGATGAAGACCGGATGAGAGCCGACTGTCTGTCTTTGCAGAGCCAGGCAAGATGGGAAGAAGAGGAGGAAGAGCGCCATGGTGAAGATGGATAGAATAGCCGTCTTATATACTTTATGGACGAGCGCCCAGGGACAGGAGACTGCCGCATGTGCTGTCCAGGGAATGGACGCAGTCTGCGAAGACGATTGAATACAGATTACTTGCAGATTGACGAGGCTCCTGATATGCGCACCACCCCCCTTTGCGCGTATAACGCACCCTCCCCCTCCCCACTGCTACGGAGTAAGTTGCTATTGGCCTACGGACCACCCCTGCCACTTCACCGCGCCACCGCTTCGATGCGCACCCCACCCGTCTTCTGTGGGCTGTTCACGGCCATCACACCCGCAGGTTTCTTTGTTCGCGAGCGGGCTGTTCACCAACAGCCCGCGCGGGAACGCGGCGCGTTTGCCTGCCGTCGCACGGTGCGCCAGGTGCGCCAGGGGGGCGTTTGTTTACTCGTGGGTGGTCACGTGCTGGCAAGATGGGCGGTTGGGACGCGCGCGATATTCACCGAGAAGGGGGGAGTCTAAGCCCTGTTTTTTCATAGGTGTACTCTTGGCGATTGTACACACTCGTAGGCACGCGATATTCACTCCTCGCAAGTTGGGAATCCAACGCCGAGATGGATCGAAGCAGGGTCCCTCCGAAGTGGACGCCTCCCCTGGCCAAGGACCCAGACTACGCTAAGCTGTAAGTGGTATCTGGCTCCCATGGCAGGAGAAAAGAAAGGACGATTGGAATGATTGCTGCTCGAGAGAAGGAAAGAAAAGACAACTACCAACACCACCCTTCAGTCCACCGACGCCCGCACCGGCCGGATGTAGTCTGCCACCTTGCCCCATACGCCTGCGCGCCTGCCTGTGTGTTGTGCTGTCGTCGCCGTCTGCTGCTGCTGCTGCTGCTGCACCCACGCCTCCGTCCCCGTGCCGCCCGGTCGCCGCCGTGGCAGCGCCCGCACCGCGTCGTCGCCGTGGGTGGCGGTCGTCGTCGTCGCCGCCGTCGTGTTGGTGCTGCTGTAGCTGCTGCTGCGGCTGCTGCCGTTCTCGTCGAGGAGCGACGGCCGCCCGGCGGCAGACGACGATGTCGGTGTGCTGCTGGTGGCCCCCCCGGCGGCCGATGCCCGCCCCGCATAGCGGAAGGCCACGCTGTCGCGGTAGCAGGTCGGCATGGGCAGGGCGGCAAAGTCGGACGCGGCGTGGCGCGGGACGTACGCGGCTTTGCGGGGGGTGGCGGCGGCGGTGGTGGTGGTTGTGGTATCTGTGTTGGGGTCGGCATCGGTCGAGCCGTAGCTGCTGCGGCGCGGCTTGTGCGCGAGCAGCTTGGTGAGCCAGGGCGACTCGGCGCTGTGCGGCTTCGGCTCGGTCATGGTGTAGGATGAGGTAGGGCAATGAAGTTTTGTCGACTTGGACGACAGAGGTGATGAAGCGAAGGGGCAGGACACATCCACCGTGTCCAGCAGACGAGGGAGCGTCCATATTTATGCGAATTCTACGAGTACGACCGACTGCCAGGACAGCCAGCTCCTGCGGCTGCCAAGAGAAGACCACATGGGCGCGCGCGCATGGCGAGAGCGCAAGACTTGTTGCCTCTTTCGGCCTAGGCGCCACGCCCGCCGGCGGCGACAGGGCCTAGACGGGGGCTAAGATGGGTAGCGCATGTCGGCTGAAGCAAGGGATGGTTGAGGTGCTGTAGTGTCGAATGCGACAAGCGGCTGAAAAAAGGGAAACGGGGGGATATTTGGAAAAAAAAAAAAAAAAAAACTAATAAAAGAAGGAGAATAATAATAATAATAATAATTCGATCAGGCAGGGCAAAAAAGGAAGCATCAAATACAGCCCCTACCTCGATGCTACGTCGCACCCACACGACGATCGCCGGCCGATTCTGCCTGTCGATCGGCCGGCGACCAGAACAAAGAAAAAAAAACCGCTGACCCCGAGTCCCAACGACGCCTCCGTCTGAGACACCGCGGCCATGCTAGCCCGTCTCTCTCTAGCGGGCGCGCGTCCCCCCCCGCGTCGGGCAGCCGCAGTTGTCCGTCCCCCTCAGCAATGGCCCTCCGGCCGCCGGCGCTGGCGCCGACTGATTCACCTGATGCTCGGCGCAGAGGGCTGAATGAGGAAAGGAGGGGGGGGGAGCGAGGGAGGGAGGACAGGGAGGAGAACAAAGAACCCGACCGACTGGTAGAAGGCGGAGAACGAATCGATGTAACACAGTCCTAGGGGTCGATGATGAAAAGTGCCAAGACGAAGAAAATCACTATAAAATGAAAATATTTTCAAATAAGAAAGAAATCAAAAGTACAAAATTCAATCAAAATAGCAACAACAGCACTCGCTAGTCGTCGGTGACCGGCCCGGGAGACCGGCCGGCGGTCTACCAGGTCTGGCTGGTGTTGGACAAGCTCGACATGGACAAGAGCTGGAGAGAGATGCCGGTGTCGCTTCCGAGGCCTTGCGCAGAGCATATGGTGTGGACGAGTGGCAGGCACACGAGGCAAAGAACGACACGCATGACTACTACACGGAGCACGGCTAGTATGCATTTCATCTCTATTTTTGATTCTGGTGTATCCAAGAGGACCTGTTTCTCGTATAACTATTTGCCTTCCCCTCGACCCAGCCTGTCCCATGTCTCCTTGTCGATCGTCCCTGACTCTCGGTATACCTTTCTCCATACCCGTGTACAGGATGATCCCCTGCATGTCGTCATCTGTGGCTGTTTCTAGGACTACCTGGCCGTTGATTAGTCTGGCGAGGTTCATGTATCGTAGTCTGAACACGTAGTCGTTCAGAAGTCGGGCTGTCAGCAGCGTGTTCACGCAGAGTGTGCCCTTCGGCGGCGCGGTTTTGTCTGGTGTGCTTGAGTCGTCCGTGGCAGGCTGTATCGGCGGTCGGCGGTACCATAGGCGGCCTCGGCAGAGACGCGATCGTCATCCTCGCCGTAAGGTCGTCTCTAGATCGTTTCCTTCCTGGAAGCGTCTTCCTTAGGTAGTCTGCCTGGCGAGCGACGCGGCGACTAAAGTCTCGGCGCATCGGGACCGTGCCGCGCTCTTGCAAGTGTCAAATATGGCCTCCTCCCTGTTTACGCGTGCGTCCTCTTCCATACCCGGGACCGGTGTCAGGCGCTCAGGTCCAGGGCGGCCGCCATTATCAATCAGTCGCTGCATCTTAGCAGGGAGTAGAGGGGTGTTGTATAGACCGGAGGGTTGGAGAATGTGCGGCGTAACAAGCAAAGGACAGGGTTGAAAGGTGAGGGGGTCCAGTATATGTCCTTTTATACCCTACCCATCTAGGGATAGCGTCGCTGGAACGCTTTCTTTCTCTCTGTCTCGCGCGAGACATCGTATTGCGAAGAGAAGAATTCGTTGCTGCTTAAAAAAAGAGGACTCGGAGGAGACGCGGACGCTCTGAGCGGACCAAACAGTGTCCTTTGTCTTCTAGCCAGCTCCCTCCACGGGAGCAAACACCTGCCTGTGAGTGAAACCTAGTTTCCAGATTGCATCGCCCCGGCATCCAGAAGACAGGGCGAAATATGTCACAGATATCGTGGTCGATAGCCTGGACGCTGAGCTCGGAGCGCCAAGGGGATCGCTCAGTGACGAGGTGGTACACCTCTTGGTTGTAGCAGCGGAAGGGGGGGTGCTGAGTGACGTCCTCCATTGCCGCTCGTGCTTTTGCGGAATTCCATTCTATCCCGAATCTGCTGCTGTGTTCGGGGTGTTTCCGCCCAGACATACAGATTCTCACGGAAGTGGCCCAGATAGAAGGGAAATATGTGATTCCGACCGATCGTACAGTGGCCGGCCCATGCGGGGTCCCAGTGCGATACGCGCTTGGACCCAGGCCTCCGATCGGACATCCGTCCGTGCTTCGGGGTCGACCTTGGCCTTCTCCACCTTGCCGGGCTTGGTCTTCTTCTTCTGGCTCTCGGGCGTGGGCGGGTCAGTTCTGACCTCGCCGACGGGCTTTCGATCGGGGGTCACGGGCTGCGCCCCCTTGGCCGTCTTGACCTTCTTGGCCGGCGACCCCTCCTTATCTTTGGCCGCCTCCTTCTGATCGCCCTAGCCGCGCTCCCTCTTCTTCTCAGCATCCTTCTCCCGCTGCCGAATTCTCGGTTATCATGAAAAAATAGTCAATGGTCGCCGTCACCATATCCATCCTCTGCTGGACGGCGGCAGTGAATGTGTCGGGGCGGCCAGCTTGAATACGCGTTCCAGGCTGGCAGTCGATTCTGCGCTCTTGGCCACACGACTATTCGAAAATCGGACACGCTTCCCCGGGACCGCAAATCTGCAGAACAGTTCGCCTATAACGAGACGTGCATCGCCACTTTCCGTGCTATGGCGGATGCGCTCTGTGTCCGGTGCGTGGCGGGGCTGGCGCGTCGGCCGAGTGCTGCTCCGCAGTCAGGATGTCCGGGACTGATGTGTAGGGAGAATGAAAGTTCTCGAGGGTGATCGATGTCACCCAAGTCACGGTCCTTGAATAGAGCCACCCACCGAGTGTGTGTGTCAGTGGTGTGTCTGTGATCGGCCGGCGCCGCCCCTGTCAGCGCACGTCGTCTATGCGGATGCCGAACATCCTCATGGTGTGTGTTTCCCAGTTGTCCTTCTCCCTCGAGCAGCGCTACGTCCCTCCACCGCCTCTGCGCGTTGGCCAGGGTCGCGTCTGGGCCGTCGTGGACTTCCTGGTCGAGGACGCACAACACGGCCGTATCCGCGAGTCTCTCCTGGGCCGTAATGTCGAACAGAGGGACGTGAGTTTGTTCTTCACGGCTTCTTCTGCAAACACGTCCTCCTCGAGGAACGCGCCCGACGCACAGACGCCCGGCGCCCCGTCGCCGTCCTCGCCCAGGACACCGCCCGCGTGTCCCGCGCCGCGGCTGTCCGGTCACCTTGTCATGTTTCTGTTCAAGGGCATTTGGAATCATTTTGTGCCGCACTAGGTACGGGTTGAGCTTTCTTTCCAGGGCCGTCGTCGGCCAGCTCTCCGGAGCGCTGATCTGGTTTATCGTCTCGGTGCTCCTGTTGATATTGCCAGGACCCAATGCCCGTGATAGTCTTGCCCGGTGGTAGGAAGCAAGGGACGACTAAGAAAGGGGCCATATGGGCGGCGCCCGGGGTCTGGACTCTGCTATGGAGTTCGTCCAGTTGCGGACATGCCGCCCGGTCTGCTTCAGCGTCACCACGATGCGCGCGGCACCTGGAGCGTCGACAGTCCTATCAAATGCCCGTGGCCCTGCCTCGCTGTTGCCGGCCTCCGTAGGGTTTTCGTCTCCATTGTCCGGCCCGTCGCCCCCCGAATGAAAAGACCGGAAGGTTCAATGGCTCTGTGTAGTTGGCGAGTGACAAGGCAGAGATGATGGGCTATATGGAAGTAGCTACTCGTGGGCTTTGGCAAGTGCTCTCGAAAGAAAAGTTCCAGCTCCACACCACTCATGTGTCGATGTCTGGTTGGGTGAGACGACGATGCCCGTGCCGTAGATACGCACTGCGTCGGACCATCCAAGTGTCCTGCAACTGTCGGGGGAGAGCAGTCCTTGTTTGGGCTGGATTCCCGGCCCAGCCGTCCCCCCAGTCACTAGCGATGAGGCGTCCCTCGCTGTCCGCCCTCGTGCGGTCACTCCTGTAGAAGACGTCTTCCGCCCGCGAGTGTCAGGGTCCCAAACCGAGAAGCGGAAGTGTCCAATGAGAGGAGGTGTTGCAAGTCGTCGGCTTGGAAGCGCACCTTCTCGGTGTAGTCTTGGTTTTCGTTTTTCAACAAGGCGCCTTCTTTCTCATGAGTCGTCTCGTCTGTTGCGCTCCATGATATCCCAGTCCGGCCCGGACTGTCAGTCGCGGCCCCAGCGGTCGTACGTACGTAATTCCACCATCTCTCTCGTACAATCAAAGAAACAGACAAGCACCGTATATAGAAAGGCTTGTCGTTGTGTGATTCCGCAAGACGGCAAATCATAAACAGCGACATTGTGCGCTCGAGTCGGCCAGGCGCACCACACACTACGGCATGTGGCTTTTGCGTGCGCCGTGGCTGAGCGAACGGCAGATCGTCCGGACACGCAGTGGCCCATGTAATAATCCAATGGCTTCCCTGTCGACGGGCCGAGTCTTATATGCCGCGAGAGTCGCTCAGCGGTCGGGTTGTCCGTTTCGAGCGTCGTGGTTCTTGCTGCAGAAATAGCGTTGCCGTAATAGTCGATGCGCCACAGCCGCGAGAATGCCGGGACCGTTGTGAAACGTCTATTGTTACCGCTGGCACGAGGATGAGGAAAGGCCGGAACCGGTGTTTTTTGTCGGCAGCCTGCATAACAACTCCGCTTTGCTAAGGCGTACAGGATTAGCAGGTAGGTCGCTGTCTTCTTCCCGGTGCCTGTCTCGTTCGAGAGTAGGCAGGAGGAATGTACAGCCTCCGTGTGCCGCACGGCGGAGGCCGTTATCGACGACCTGGTGGGGGGAAAACCCCGAAACGGTCGTACTTGCCAACGTCGACCCGGTCGGCAAAGGAGCGTCGATACGTTTCGGGCCCGGTTGCCTCGGCCTCGGCCTCTTCGTCCTTGCTGCTGCCAGCCCGCGACGAGTCCTCGTCTGTGTCGGCGGCCCTTCTCCCTCTCACTGTGGACGAAAACACGCCGGGCTGCCTCCGTGCGGTCCAGATACCGGCTGTGTGTCTCGTGCACCGTGCGAGACAGCGTCGCGGCGGTGCTCTCAATAGAGTCCAGCGCCATGTCCGGGCCCAACTCCCGCTCCCCAACCCGTGCCCGGGCCACCTCGACACTATTCTCCGACTGCACCGATGGAGGTTCTCCGGTCATAGAACGAGCCGCAGTCCGGATATGCACAAAGACCGGGCATCGTCGTATAATGGCAAACACGGGATCGGCAAAGATCCGTCCTGGGGAAAGGGCTCGGTTGTGCGTCCATCGTCTCTCGTCCTGGACCGGGCTGTGCTAAATTGGAGTACGCGACGTACATTCCGTACCGGATGGCCATCTGCCGCACGGCAAAGGGCCCAGTGACTGGCGCGGGCGACTGGGGTGTTTGTCGTCGAGTGATGTGACGAGTGGCCACAGGCAGCCGCCTGCAACGCGGAGGCCGACGCACACTCCCACAGTACGTCCACGCAGCAAGTCTGCACCTACGTCCCTGCCAAGGACAATGGACCGATGAAGCTGGGCTTGAGGTCGGCATCGTGCCACCTGCTCGATATCTTCCTCGACGGCAAAAGAAGAGAAACCGAAGAAGAGATAAAAACGAGAGTAGCTGGACCGACGGTGTTGACACCCCGCCCGGCAGCGGGTCATACTGTGGTCGGAGCACCCTGCAAGGCTGTGGCAGGGAATGTTTCATGCCCGGTCCGAGCAGCCCAGCCCCCGAAACTGTATGCGCCAGACTGTGTCGCGTCTGTAGAATGGCGATATTCAAAAACCGAAGAAGTCAAGTGAAATGAAACGGCGTCTCCCGGTTGGCCCGGCACGAGCCAAACGGCACAATGTGGCACACCTCGGGGTGTGTGTGCCGCAGCCGCGAGCCGTAAATGCGTGATCGATTCCTTGGCGTCCGGCCCGGGCCAGGGCCATAGGGCCTCCGAGTCGTTTCCTGGGTCTTGCAGATGCCCATCTACCGCGCCCCGGGCTTCCAGGCCAGTAGTGCGGCTTAGGCGTGGCTGCTGCTGTTCAAGGCCGTCTTGAGTTGACCTTGAAGAATGTCAAGTCACGACTCTGCAGAGCAGCCTGTTCGTCTGCACGCATGTTGTTGGCACACGTCGTCCGTATTTGAAAGCGCTTCTTGTGGAGTGGGCAGCGTTGGGCGAGAAGCATAGAATCCCCAGACATCTTCGTCCTCGTCCAATCCCCAGCGAGCTCAAAACTTTGGTGAAGATTTCCGTGTTTCGTGGCGTAAGCCGAATCTGCATGAAGTCGAGTCGAGGCGAATAGTGGCAGTGTAAGAAGTCGAATCGTACTTCCCGGCGTCTGGAAAACATTGTGATTCCGGAGGAACGAAACCCACGCCTGCCAAAAAGTGCTCTGGCATCGCCATCGTTTGTGATCCGAACCCGGAGCAGTCATGCTGTCTGAACTCGATCGCCTCTGCAAAGCACCGCTGAGCGGTTTCAGTCAGGTGTTTCACGAGTTTTTTTCTCGCTCGTGACGATAGGACGATGCACTTGGCCGCCGCCTCGAGGCCAATAGAACTCTAGTGTGCTCGCAGAGGCCGGCCGACCCACGACGCACCGCGGCCGGAAACTTTGCACCGTTTGTTCTCGATGCCACAGCGCCAGCTCCCTGGAAAGTGTATACAGCTGTGTCCTTCATGGCGCGGGGTGTCCTCGTGAATGTATCCAGGTTACCAGGGTCGCCCGATGCCGACCAGTGCGCGACGGAAAGCGGGCGGTGCCTTGGCAGTCGGGCGTGATGACAAGTGACTGCCTCGGCTGAGGGGTCTACCCGAGAATCGTTAGCCGCTCTGAGTCGTCCGTCCGCGGGAACTAGGGCTCCGTAGCCGCGCCGGCGGCGCCGTTCGTAGGAGGGGCGTACGTGGCGGACACGGTATACCGATGCTTCTAGTCGTCTGGAAGAACCGTGTCGAGTAGAACTGGCGGTTTGGTCACGCCTGTTCTGCTTGGATAAGTCGCTCGTATAGCGGCCGACGAGTCGGGTAAACCGCGGGATCTGCTGGATAGACCCGTATACTCTTGGAGATGTGTGGCAACGGGCGCCGCCGTGAAATATCGGGTCGTCCATCTGCTCGTAAGCCTGGGCGAGCTTTGGCGTTGGCCGTGGAAGTACTCCGCGACCGACTTCCAGGGGTATTGTGCCGACGAAGAAAGACGGAGTCACTTGTTTGGTAAAGCCTGGGCTGTCTGTCCGTCAGACAGTGGGTTGGACGAAAATGCCTCCGAGCAAGCTCGCAATCACTGGTACGCCAACCGTCAGCCAACTAGAAGGAAGTGTTAGCTTGTGTGTGTGTGTGATCGTGATAGCACTCACAGACTAGGCATGCTTTGTTCTTGTTTTCGAATAGAAACACGTCTCGCAGCATCAAGGCCATGCCAGCGCGGCGTCATCGCACCATTAGACTTGTGCCCTTTCGTCGAGGCGGTTATCAGCCACCCAGTGAAGCGACGTGTGAGACCGCTCAATGGCCTTGGTCGGGATGGTGATGATCATGAATTTCACCTCCGCCAGGAACCAGACGCGTCTTCCGGCCGGGCGCTGCGACCGGCACCCACGAACTGACGATACATCGACTGTTCTCGTTCTTTGCCGATGCCGGCTTAGAATCAATCAGCACATCCATCAACCAAAGCAAACTGGCAGCGCGACCCCGTGGGGCGCTCACGGAGACACATAGTGGACGGCCTCTTACAGACAAAACAGATGCAGCGCTGGTCGTAGTGGATGGCCTTCTTGACGGCCTCGGCCGACCCGCCACCACCGATTAGCAATATGCCGTCAACTGTACTGGTTGGTCCAGTTCCGCAACGCACCCAGGCGAGGGCAGTGACCCACCAGTCTCGTTGTCTTCTCTGTGGGCGACCACTAGCAATCTGGTCCTTTCCCTTGTCGACCTTTGTGTTGTTGGTCCCTTTCTTGGCTGCCGGGAACGACATCTGGGCCTTGCTGGGCCCGGCCTCGCACATCTCGGCAGCAGGGAGCGAGCTCACGGGGGTCGTGGGTGGGGACGGCGCGTCGTCCATCACAAAGTCGGGGGGGGGGAGATCAATCATCTCGCTCTCGCTGAGGTCTCCCAGCTCTTCGTCCTCGTCCTCCGAGGCCGCGGCCTCGACACCGCAGGGCATAGCAGGGGGAGACATGCTGGGGACGGTGTCCTCCAGGAGGGTCATCTTGCCTGTTTTGGCCTTCTTACGGGCGTGGCAATCTGGGCGTCGAGCAATGTATGGTTCCAGCGAACACAGCCGGAGCCCAGTCGATGTCCAGTTGTGCGGGCGTCGTCTCGGCCAGTCTCCTTCGTCGAGCGTGTTGATTCTCGGACAACAGTTTTTTTTGGTTTTCTTCTTTTCGATGTTTTGTTTTCTTTTTCCACACCGACCGACAATGGATAGTGCTGGTCCTGCTGATGGGCAGCCATATGAGATCGCGATCGATGGGACTCGTCGTGTCTGCAGACACATGATTTCGGCTCGACGTCGTTCAGCCGGTCGACGGCAGACGCTCCAATATGGTTTCCTCCTTGCTGTCGGTATCGCAGGCGAGAGCGTGTGGACAGGCACCGGCCAGTCGGTACAGGGAGCATGAGCACCACAGTTCTCTTTCTGCTGGCTGTTTGAGACGGGACCAGCCTCGTGAACGTCCCGCCAAGGTCTGGTGAGTGCCCTTCTGTAAGTCGAGCGTTTTCCCGTGTATGCGTTCCTCAGCCGTCTCGACGACAGGGCCACACACACATTGCAAGCGGGACTAGAACTGGCCCGTTTTTCCATGCCCAACCGATCTCACTGACACGAGAGCGCGTATCAGTACGATGGATACGTTGTCGTCAACATGGCAGGCCTGGCAAAGCCACATTGGCGAGTGATGCATGTCCGCGACGGTAGGTATGGCTACTGGTGTAGACTATCGCATGTGTGGCTGCCTCTGCGCAAACCCCCATTCCCGATGTCTGGGGCGACTTGATTTGGCGTCACACTGCCTTGAAGAATTGTGCGTGCAGCGTAAAAGTGCGATAAATCAGGAGCATGGTGACGAATGCGAAGACGGTCTGCTGTTAATGGCCCGTGCGTTCCATGGTAAACAGACCGCAGCCGCGGCCACCGCAGTCGCTTCCTAGAGCGCTGCACGTGCCATATAGGGTTCGGTTCGGTGCTGCGGGCATACATGTTGCAGATGCCATCCCGCAGTTTTCAGACGGCTTCGCCATCGTCGTTGGGGACCCTGCTGGCGCGTGGACAGCGGCTCCTGGCCCTGTGGACGTGAGCGACTCGCGGGTGCGCCGGCCGAGGGACCGGGCCCCCTTCGCGCGCTTCTGCGCATCGGGGTTGTCCAGTAAGCGCTTCTTGCTCTCATCGATGGACGCGTACACAGCTCTGTTGATCTGGTGCACGAACCTGCTTGGTCGTCTCTTCGTCCTTGGGGCACCCTTTCGGTGTTCACATAGTAGGATAGAAGTACTATAGAATAGAATAAAGCCGAAGAAAAATGAAGGATCCATTCTTCGGACTGGCGAAACAGCGTACTCATGTCGTCAATGGTCACGGGCAGGAGTCCCAGGCAGTATACTTGATGTTGCGTAGCACGGCACTGGAATCGTCGCGTCTGGAAGCCGACGCCTCCAAGTGTGGTGTAAGCCAAAGTACCTGGGTTGGCAAAGACCTGTCCACGGCGAGTGCGTCAACCACTAGGTGATCGCGCAACAGGCCGTTCGGGGGCGGACAAGAGAGCCTGCTGCGAATTGGGAGGGTCGTGTGCATCCTGGCTGCCGTGGCCCAATCGTCTGCCAACGAACCGTCCGCCATCGACATCGGCACGTCGGAGACCTAAGCAGACTCGATATCATCGTTCTGTCTACCGCCTCGTCCTCGTTGCTGTGATCTCCTGTCGGTCTCGTCCTGCCCGTCTCTCGTCTCCCGGCCAGTGTGCGCCCGACGTCGTCCAGACGGCCGTACACTGGAGTTGGTAACTTCCGCACGCTCCACGAGTGATATGCGCCACCTCCATCGGCCGGAGTCATAGATGTCTGGGCCGCGCCAGTCCAACCCTCGCGTGGACACCGTGCATGGCCGCCGCCAGTCTGGATAGTTGTGGACGGTGGATGCTGCCAGTGATGCGAGCGCCGAGGCCCAGATCCCCCATCATTCGGCGCTGTGGAGCAAACAGACCCATTGACAACATCGTCGTCGTCCCGACGGTCGGCCACAGTCTCAACCAAGCGGCAGAAGAGCCCAATGTAGTTTCGTGGCGCCATGGCGTATAGTCGTCGAACTCACGAGCAGGTGGCGGCTCCTAGATGTGCTCGGCCACCCCCCCTTTCACAATCCATGGTGTTGCTTGTTGTTGCTACTGTCCCGACGACTGCGGCCAAGCACGGCCACTTCGGACTCACTGTTTGCTGGTCCCGGCCACAGAGGCGGCCGCGTCGCTGCCGCCGGTCGACGGAGCTGGCCCAGAAAAGTGTGACGGCGGATCTAATGGCCGGCCCAGACCTCAGTGAAGCTCATCTCTATGGGCCCAAACAGGGCCGTTTCGAGGTGCTTCATGGGTGCCTTGGGGGAGTGCAAAGGTTTCCAAACTGGCTGGCGAGTGAAATAGGCCGTCGTCGGGTGCACTGTGTGGTCACTTTCCGCGGCTGGCGACGAGAGCAATGCGAACCGGTCAAACCTCGCAGACGAGCCAGTCCGGAACGGGCAACATGATCGACCGACTTTGTCCACCTCTGGCATGGCAAGCTTCTCTGTCTCTCGACACACTCTTTCTTCCAGCTCGGGGGACCGCCCGAAATACGGATAAATGAATACCCCCGTCGCTCCGCCGCACAGAGTCCGAGGTCCCGTTCAGGCCAAACCCTCTGCGCTTGCGTAATGTCTGACATCGTGTTCCGCCCGGCTTTCTTGCTCTTAACAGGAGCGCCGTGGGCCTTTCTGACATGAGCGCGGAGAGAGTGCTTGTTCGAAAACCGTTTCTGGCATCATTAGAATGAAATAGAAATGCATTTGGAACGAGTATACTTACAACATAGGGGCATGGCGTCTGCTTCCGCCTGCGCACAGTCGCGAGCAAAAGAAACACGACGTCTGCTCACTTGTTTGCCATTGTGGAGAAATCAGAGAGGCTCCTGGCCTGTCTTTCCCCGTGCGACCCTCTTTGGCGGCGGCAAGCCGGGACGCAGTGACTGATCAACAGGACGAGGTCTCTGCACTTTCTCGACTTCCTCTCTGCGAGTCACGCGGCGCACAGAGGAGGGAATGTTGACGACCTCTTCCCTTTGGTGAGTGCAAACCTCCCGTGTCCTCGCCTAACCGCCCACTGCCTGTTGGACAGATTCGTACTTGGCACGACTGCATGCCGTAGACCTGGTGATGGGATCAAGTATGCCGCGCTGCGTGCGGGCATGCTGTCTTTTTTTGGAGAAAAAGAAGATGAGCGTGGATGATTGCTGAGGCTCGCTGTTCCCGACACGAGAACGGGACAGGCGCGGCATTGAATCGCGGCATCCGGTGCATCCCCGTCCAGGCGCCGCTTTGTCGACGTAAGGAACGCTCCCTTTCCTCTGTCCCGTGAGTCTCGTCGGCAATGGGGACAGCGAGAAGAGCCTCTAATCATCGCGGCTTTTGTCGAAGCTCTCGGGGGGGTCCTGTCCGAGTGTCGGTGTACATTCCATCTTTCCCCGACAGCACCACTGGGTCTTCGATGAAGGCTGAAATGCAGTGGCTACGCGCCCAGCCAGCCTCCGGTCGCTAGTAGTACTAGACGAGCGGCACGCCTGCAATCAAGCAGCGGAACAGTCCAGGCCAGAGACGGCGGACAAGGCCGGAGTGTACGGCGGCTAATCGACCAGCCACCCGCCGCCCGCAGTACTACGCGAGCTGCATGCCTGCAAGGAAGGCGACGGAAGGCACACCGCCCATCTGGTACATCGAGCAGAAACCGGCCTTCTCCTGGCTCATCTGTGGCGCCAATTTTTTAACCCTTGGGCTGACCTCGTAAGAGGGCTGCCTCGGATGGTAAGCGAGCCAGCAGGGGCGGGCGACAATCGAGCCGGGAAAAACGAGCTGCGAAGAGCTGGAAAAGGCTTCGAGGGCAATTTGTTGCTGCCCGCAGATAGCATCTGCTGTCGGCCCTTGTCGAGTCATTCTTTTGTTGTTTGTTCATCTTGTTGACAGAAAACAGTATTTAAACTGGTAACCACCTTGCCAGGCCCCCCTGCCTTCGAACAGCCACCGGAGTATGTCCAACGTCATAACTTTTGGCGGTCGTATCAGCAGTGTGGCATCAATGGTAACATTCCCATTCTGGCGCGGACAGCAAGCAGGGTATGTTCTGCCATTCTGCTCGCGCTTCTCGGATAAAACGGCCGCGCCAGAGTCACCGTTGCGGTCGAGACCGACAACCGCGACCAAGGGAACCGGCAGTGGAGGCGTGAGCTCAGGTAGAATCGTCGGGGAGCGTCCCTCTTTGAGCGCTCAGTCGGCAGCAAGGTCACACACACCCAGAGGACCAGGATCTCGCCTCATGAGACTGCTCTTGGCCTGAGCTTCGTCCCAGTGGTGCCGTCCTCTGGTGGTTGCCGATTTGAGGCGACGACTGACCACCTCGGTCCGTTCCTGGACAGCAGAAGCAGCAACAGAAACAATGGACCTTGGCGGTTTCTTTCCCTGCTCCGATGCTTCCCCAGCGAAGACTGGTTTGCTCCCGCTCACAGAGCGCAGGGTCCTCAAACAGACCGCCGCTCCGATCGGTAAGGGCACCCCCCCGAGCCTGGCCCGGCCCAGTGCAAAATCGGGTAACTGCTTGCACCAGTGAATCTTTTCATGTAAGGTCCCGGGAAGAGGGCGTCCACAATCAAACGACCTGGTCTCGGCAGGCCCATTCAGCCAGTATGTTTCGGACAAGTCGTTGTACTGTGTGGTGCGTACCGCCACAGTCATGCCTTTCAGCGGCTGTGCGAGTCTTTCCCCATTCCAGGATAAGAACAAGATGGAAAAAAGGGGTTTGTCCCCTAAAGAAGGGCCCAACTGCCCGGCAGTGACCGTTCGGAGCAACAGCCACGGGCTGACGAGACCGTTCCAGAACCAGGGAATCTCCTTTAAAGTCGTCCGCCCCGTCCCACGGCGCTTAACCGTGATGGGATTCGCGGCCTCAGGATCGCAGTGCGCATGCAAGATGTGGTGGCGGAGGTTGCGGCTGGTGTCGTGGGCATCTACCGCCGAAGAGCAGAGAAGGACCACAGTCTGGCGGGTTTGGCAGGCGTCCACGACGCAACAGTCAGCTCATCAGCGTACTCCGCACTGCATTTTTCTTCTGGGCAGAGTGATTTGGGGCGCGTGCTTTTGCTTGGTGAACCCTCGCTTTCCAGTGTCGTCCATCTGTTCCTCCTGGGTGTCGAGGAGAGCTCTCCGCTGGGCCGCACAGTGGGCCTTTTGGTCGATGGGCCCCCTCGCGGCCGCCCAAGTCCACTCCCTCCACCGCGGTCTTGCTCGCCAATCTCGCGTAGCATGTTGATAGGCTGCTCGCAGCGGTCGACAGTGGCTTCGATATGCTTGAGAACGGCCGCCACTTCCACCTCGGCCGTCTCCTGCCCATCCTAATGGCAATAGACCTGAGGCGGCCGTTCCCTTCGTCGGCATGGCAGGAGCTGCTTAGTCGTCTCCGTACTTTTGAGGGCTCCCTTTCAAAATAGACGACAAGGGATCCTTTCTTCGGACTGGCGTCAACCAACGTACTCCGTGGACGCTTATCGTGGTCGCCGGTCGTCTCCTGGCTGGTTGGCCCTTCATGGCTGGCGTCGAGCACGCTCTCCGTCGCAGGCATGATTGTGCCGGTTGCGAAGAGATGTTTCCAATTTGGATGGAGAAACCATCCGAGGAAGACGACCCCGGGCAGGCCATAGCTTGTGTGAGCATTCACCGACGCGATTTCGAAGGACTTCCCGGAGTTGGCTAATCGAGAAGATGACGGCGGACAAGGCCAGCCGAGAGCAAAAAGATCCCACTGAGAGGAGGTCTGAGTCCGCCATTGGTAGTAGAAGCTCAACGCGTCGGCGACGGTTATCAACTTGGCGGAACTGGTTGCGATCATGTTCAGGATTTCTTCCTGGGTCTTCAAGTCGCGAATGTCTACCACCATGCGACCTTTGGTCTTGTCACCGACTGTCCACCAGACCGCTCTCGGCCACGGAAAACCATCGCCAGGAGTATTCTCGTCCAACTGCCCACCCTGTCCCCGCAGGGACAAGCTGGCCATATATCGGACAGGGAAAGATAGACAGTCTAGGCCAAGTGCCCTGTGGCAAAAAGCCTGGCAAGCCTATCCTCGAATCGGCGACCGATTCTCTCCTGGGCCATGGTAGTGCGAAGCGACAGTAGACTTCGCCAACAATCCGTCGGCGCAACTCTGCTCGCCCGCCCTTGAACATCTCGGTACCCACGGCCGGCTGGCGAGCGCAGATCCTCTAGATTGGCCCTTTCCCACGCTCATCGAATCCGGCCAAAGACAGCCACACATATTGACGGAAACGAGGGAAAGAACCCCCAGGTTTCCAACGGAGCTGCACTTAGCCCCAGTGGGTAGGGGGTGGGGGCACCAGAAAATCACCCTCGTGGCCACGGTCGTCGTCCCTGTCGCCAGTTTTTTATTGCTTGATCATGGAC
Source organism: Ceratocystiopsis minuta (assembly GCA_001676865.1). Lineage (NCBI taxonomy): Eukaryota > Fungi > Ascomycota > Sordariomycetes > Ophiostomatales > Ophiostomataceae > Ceratocystiopsis > Ceratocystiopsis minuta. The sequence goes on along the minus strand of LZPB01000171.1, from coordinate 23,405 downwards.
TCCTCTGTAAGGCATACAGCAATCCAATGATTCGTGCGGTGGCTCTGTGTGCCCAATTGAATATAAGATCTGCTAATGGTGAATGGCAGCCTGTCTGCCGCATCGTGAACGACGGGACTTTACAGTGCCGTGCGTCGAGCAACAACGCGAGCCAGATCAGCTGGGTTGTGGCTTTCTGCGCACTGGGGAGTCGAATCCCATTCTTTCTCGATGGCCGCAGTCGGCAAGGGCCTGGGTGTAATGGACACAATGATGGGGTAACTTTTCGCATCAATAGAGTTGTTTATCGCCAAGCATTGTCGGCGACAGCTACCACAGGCCAGTCGTGCAGGCGTGCAGCAGATTTTCCAGTGGGAATGTTGGCCAGAGTTGCAACTCCTCGGACTTGTTGTTCACTTCGAGGGGCGGACCGCACGACTGATCTGTGATGTCGTATCTAGGAAACGTGCATGCCTCGCGGAACACCGGCCGTGCAAAGTCGGTCCACGGCCCTCGTCTGCCGCCAGTGTAACGGGTGGCATCGCAAATCCCTCCATTTCGCGCACTTCTCTTCTGCATACCATCTGGGCGGCCGACCCAGAGTGACGGGGCGGTGGACTGTCCAATCATGGCCATTCCGATCGACCTCTCGCAGCTGGGCGGCAGTGTGCTTGTCTGCGGGACCTGCACCCAGCCATCGTGGACGCAGTGGACGCCCCTAAGCCAGCCCGCCAGATGCGTTGCCATCTCGAGGCCTAGACACGGGACTGAGCAATCTCTGCACCTGGGGGCTCTGCTGCTGGTACTGCGGCCCGGGCCAACTCAGGTCTCGCACGCCAACGAGCCACGGAAGTGCAGCGGAGATGGAGGGCAAATCCGCCGATCGAATATATCGTACACAAGCCGGGGACGGTCCAGCTCTGTGTGGTCGAGAGTTTGGGCGTATATCGGTGTCATTCGTGTAGACTCTTCTCCTCGACGTCATAGGGCGGCAGTGTAGCCTCTTGAAGTCCATCTTGAGATTGTTTTTGGTCCGTCCTGCAAGAGTGGCGCGCTGTCAGACAACCGCACATATGTTGCCAACGTCGCGGACGAGAAGGAGCACAGCCGTCGACTGTTGGCGTTGACTGCGGTGTCCCGGAGTGTACGCTCCCATCGTTCTAGAGGGACATGGAAAAGCCGCGCCCGGCCTGTCCAGTCGCGCGCATCCTCTGCCTGGGAGATAAATCCGCTTGGTGTGTTTTGTGAGACTTTTCCAACGTTAGCATGGGCTCTGCCGATGGGATAGAAAGGACTTCTTACTCAGTACATCCATGTCCAACATCTTTTTTTTTTATTACACCCTAGCCAAGACGACCGGTCGAGCCGCATCCAAGCTTTCCGCCCATTAAGTGAGTAAAGAGTGTGGACGATTCGGCGGAATGATGGCTCCAAGTCTGGGGCTTTGCTGGCAGGACTTATCTCTCGGTCAGCATGCAGACAAAGAGCAGCTATGACTACAAAGGAAGCAAAACATACCGTTGATGACAAATAAATCCATCACTTCTAGAGTCCGCGGCATCGGCCTCCAATCTGGCACTTCGTATGAGCCTCGTCGCCAGGAGAACGCGGCACGAGCAGTAAAGCACAGCGGATCAACAACCCAATCACGGGGGGATGGGCCGGCTGCCGGACGAAGCCCTGCCCTCTGCCCATCAATCGACCGTGTTGTCGCTCATTTTATGCCGTGGAAACGATGACGGCAAGGAGAGCGTGTCCAAGGGTCAACCACCGCGTCCCGGTGCCGAGGATATCAGCCCTGGAAGACTGCCACGCCCATGTTGGCGTCTGCAATGAAGAGACCAGCTGACCAACCCGGGCGAAGAGACGCCGCAGAGCGTGCGTGACGCCGGTCTCGACAACGGTAAAGGGGCTGTGAGGAAAACAGGGTCGGCTGTCCACTGGTCTGCTTGAACAATGGTTCCCTTGCCTCGTCCCCCAATCTAGTTGGAATATGTCGGACGCTGAGCGATCGTTGTGGACGGGGAAGAGAGATGGCTCCCTGGACGTCGTGAACAGGCCGCCCTTTTCTAGCTGCAGGAGGGCGGTGGCTTCTGCCGACGCGTGATGAAGGAAAGTGTCGGCGAATTCCAAGTGTCTGTCCTCTGATGGTGGTGCCCCATGCATTTGCGTTGGTATGATACCGCTGCATGGATTCTGGGTCGGCGTACTTCTGCGGGAGAGCATGGTGATGTTGCTCTTGTAGAGACGGAGCACCTTGCCATACTATCCAACACGTTCTTTCACTCTGTCTAGGACATATTGAGGTCAGAGGGAGCGATATGAAGAAGAAGAAGAAAAGAAGAGAAGAGGGAAGAAGGGGAGGGGGAAGAGGCCTTTATATAGGCCAGCGACCAGGCCGCCGTTTGCTCTGGCGAATACGCGCGTCCTGCCTGCCGCATGGAAGTGCAGCGATCCGAAGTATGGCAAACGCTCGGTGGCGAGAGCTCTGTTGGTTTTTTTTTGGTCGAATAATTGGATTTTTTTTGGTTTGAATTCATCCGTCCCTTTGTTTGATATGGATATTTTTTATTTTAATTTTTATTTCCTTTCATGCGCCTCCTGCAAACGCTTCCGTCTCAGTCTCTCCTTGCTCTGCCAACAAACGACATCAGACCGCATCGTCTGGCCGGCCGGTCTCACAGCTTCGCCTGCGGCCCCCCCTCCGCCGCAAAGTTGCTCCCCCCCAGCGCCGCCACGATCTGGTCCACCGTGCCCAGCAGCCACTCGCTGCCCTCGTCCGTGGCCAGCCACTCGACGCCGCGCACGGCCTCGGCGTCGGTGCCGGGTGCGGTCGAGCCGTCCTCGAGCGTCTGGGGCACCGGCGCCCACGTGCCGTCGGCGACCGCCTTGCGCAGCCCGAACACGTGCGACAGCACCTGCGGGCCGACGCCCGTCTGCGCGCGCAGGCAGGCAATGGCCAGCAGGCTGGTCAGCGCGCGGCCGACCGTGGCCAGGCCGCCGGCGCCGTGCGCGGGCGGGTCCGTAAACAGCGGGCCGTAGTGCGAGTGCAGGATGTGCACCGGCAGGTCCGGGTGCGACCGCGCCAGCTTGGCCAGCAGCAGCTCGTCCACGCCCGCGTACACCGAGCGCCACAGCGCCAGGCCGCGCGCCGTCGTCGTCGCCAGCGCACCCTCCGCCGGAAGCCGCGTCGGCGCCGTCGCCAGCCCGTCCGCCACCGCCGCCGGCAGGCCCGCCCGGAACGCCCCCAGCACGTTGATCGTGCGCGGGATCCCGTTGAAGCCAATGCACTTCAGGCCCACCTCGCGGATCAGCTCCGCCGCCACCACCGGCGGCTCCAGCACCGCCGGCCCCGCCGGCGCCGCCTCCTCCCCGTCCGCCGGTGCCGGCGCCGTCGTCGCCACCTCGTGCAGCGCCAGCAGCGCCTCCGGCGCGTTCAGCGTGATCGTCGTCGCCGCCTGCCTGTCAGTACGGACACGCACAACACAAGGACGTTCTAACGTTCGATCGACGATGCACATACCGACAGCGTGATCCACGGCCAGTTGCCCACGTTGTGCTGCGCGGCATCCCGCGCAATCGCCCGGTACAGGTCCGCGATTCGCGCCGGCGCCGCCGTCGGCCCGGGCCGCGCAAATGGCGCGTTGATCAGCGCCTTCAGCGGCGCAGAGAGCTTCGACATCGAGGGCAGACTATCGGCAGAGGGGGGCGGCCGAGATGCACTCGTACAGGGTGGTTTGTTGGGGGAGTCGTCCTGCATCCCCGCGGCTGCACAGTTGCCGTTTTGTTGTTGTTCCCGGCCAAAGGCCGACTCCAGGCGCCGAATGCTATCACGTGCAACGGCGCCATGCCCGCACGCCATACTCGTCGGGCAATTGCGGGGATCCAACCGGCAAGCACCACCCAAGTCTGAAAGCAGAAAGGATAATGTGTTCTGGCCGAGTACCGATGCAAACTATGGATGGGTAGAAATACTCATACAGGCGGCCAGTGACTCTCACCATGCGCCCCCCCCCCCCTTAACACACCGCCACCGGAACCATGCCGTCCGTCAGCCCGGCCGGCTGCTGCCACGTCTTTTCTCCGTCCCCGTACGCCTCCTCGTGCATCTGGTTCTTGTCCACCCACTGCGGCCCCGCGGGCAGCGCGTTGTCTGCCTCTGCCGTGTCCGAGTCCGCCTGGTACCCAGCGTCGTCGCCGCCATGAATATCCTGGCTGCCATCCGTCGCCTGCACCTCCCTCTGCAGTGTCTCCCGCAGTGTAACCTGGCCGGGCTTGTCGTCCAGCGCGTCCATGAGCATCTGCATCTGCTGCAGCTGGGACACTGACGGCGGCCGCAGCGGCGTGTACACGTCCGTTTTGCCGTCCCGGCACCAGTTCAACAACTTCTGCTGGGCCGCCTCAAAGGTCTGGTCGTACACCGACGACCCCTGTTCCACCGGCTCGCACAGCGTCTGCTTGTCGCGCCCCCAGTGCAGCACCGCCCGCACAAAGCTCAGCTTCGGCCCAAACACCACCACCGCCAGCTGCTGGTAGATCGTGAGGCAGCCCGACGCAAAGACCCGGAACTCTACCGGCCCGGGGAAGCCGGCGAAGACCTCCTTGCGTCTGGGGCCAAACATCCGCCGGTATTGCTTGTCCGTCTCCGGCAGCTGGCTGATGGCCACCAAGATGTGGACCACGATGCGCATGGCCGCCACCGTGTCCGGCGTCGCGCGGTGGTCGTGGAAGAAGAACGACTTGAGCGCGTAGTAGAGCGCGTTTTCGAGGTCCCCGGCGCCAAAGTACACCGACGCTACCGCCATGCGCACCCACACCTTGGGCCTGTCCTTCTCTGGATCGATCCCTCGGGCAGAGCTTGAGTCCATGTCGGCCAGTTCCGCCAGCTGCTGGACCAGGCTGCGTCGCCGGTCCTCCCACACTTCGTCGGCAATCGCTGCCATCAGCTGCGTGGCCCTCGGTATCACCTGCTCGTCGTAATGGTACAGGAGTGACCTCTCCTTTGCTTCCCTGGGAGTCACTTGCGACAGGGCTGTAATCTCCTTCTCGCACACACGGCCTGCAGGGGGTGGGAGATTGGTCAGTCACTCAGTCACGCAAGGAAACAACTCTGTCTGGAAGCGGGCCACGTACAGCCACACGCGTAGTCCATGTCTGCGGAATACATCTTCAGGTAACTGTTTCGGCGGATCACGTCAAAGTGCAGATCGACCAAGTCGACCGTGATCTCCTCGCCGGGGTGGATGGTCTGTGCCGTTCGGACGCGGGCCTGGCGGCCCTCGACAAAAACATAGGCATTCGGTTCGCAGGAGTGGTTGAGGTTGGCCAGGGCCACGTCAAAGCACAGGACGCGCGCCGACCCGTCCGCGCGCTTGAGGTTCACTTGGTTGCCGAGGATCTAGAGAGTTAGGAAGACGGAAGAGGCCAAGCATACATAGGAAAGGGCCACATACCCGGCGGAGAAGGTCACGGATGAACTGCGGGCTGCGCTTGGTGGAAAGAACGGAGCTGCGCAGATAGGAGACGCAGTTCTGAATCTTCCTCTGAAGGTTTGGCTCGGCGCTGTACAGCGGCGGATCGGTGAGCGTCTGCATGACGGCCATGACATTCTTCGGGATGCAGTTGGCCGCGTCCAGGAGCAGAAGGCGGAGGAGAGTCAGGCTGACGGGATCGCATCCCCTCATCTCGCCGAGGTAGCTGCACTCGTACTTGTGGAACTGCTTCCACGCCTTGCGGTGGCACGTCTGTCGTTTTGTCAGAGCGGAGGAGCCGGGAAACGGATCGAGAACAGGAGAACAGAACCTACCGTGCTGCAGAACGAGAGCGCAAAACAGCCGGTGCACCGCTGCGCCGCACGCCCCTTCTCGAACCCGCCCTGCTCGCGCTCCACCAGCGCATCCGGCCCCTTGAAGCAGTAGTCGCAGACCGCCCGCGCCTGATCGCGACCGTCGCCGCCGCCGCCGCCCGTCTGCCCCTCCTCCTCCTTGGGCCCGGCGCCCGCCTCGGCCGCGTGCACCATGGCCGCCGGGTGCGTCAGGAACAGCATCTGGCCGACGGGCACCGCCAGCTCGCCCGCAAAGAACAGGCCGCTGCGCTTGGTCCCCGTCAGGGACGCGCGCACCGCAATCGGCACCACCTGCTGCATCGACCCCAGCACCGTGCGGCAGTGGGCCGCGTCCGCGTGGACTGCGCCGGCCGTGGGCGTCTCCAGCGGCGGCGGCGGCAGCGTCTCGTCGGCGGCCGACACCGTGGACGCCTCAAACGACACCGTGCGGTCGCTGCCGGTGCTCAGCGACGAGTCGATCAGGCTGTGGTACTCCTCCACATCTTCGTGCGTGGTGGCGTGTCTGGCGTACTCGTAAGCCATGGTGGCGCGAATCGAAGGAGAGAAACCCGCGAAAGAACAATACGAAGGGTCTCGACGTGGTTCGGGGATCGTGATTGTAAACGATGAACAATGAAATCAAAGAGCACAAAGGACTGATGGTGAAGGGAAACTGAAAGCTGTTTTGTCTCCGACGATGGTAAGGAAAGGAAGTTGGGGGGCGTATTGGCAATCTTGGCGAGGGGAAATACTGCTTCTTGAAAGGGACAGTCTGTTTACGTTAGGGGGAGGAAGTTAGGAAGGTGCAACCCCGGTCGACAGGCAAGTGCGATGAACCGAAACTACAATATCTGGCAGGAGCCAGGCCAACGGATCAACAGAAGGAGCAAAGGAGCAGGCATGCCTAAACAGAAAACTAGTATGGCATTTCATATCGACGTTCAATCTTTTCAGTGTCCAGCGACCCCAGAACAAATCCAATCCAAGAGCGGAGAAAGACGAGAACACACAGCACAGATGAGCCCCCTAAAAGTAGCTGCGCATGGCGTCCTGGAAGCCCGGGCCACCCTTCAGGTCCCGGTCAAACGACATCTGCACGTCGAGGACCTGCTGGATGTGGGCCATCGACAGCGGCTCGCGCTTGTTGACGGCCAGCGCCTGGGCGGTGCGGACCGTGTTCTTGATCTGGCGGCCGTTGAGGTCGTGGCGCGCAAGGGCCGTGTAGTCGTCCTCGGAAAAGGGCATCGTGTCGATCTTCTCGAGGACGCGCACGCGCTCGATGAAGATCTTGAAGATGGTCTTCTTGGCGCGGTGGTCGAGGCTGCCGTAGCGGAGGGCTATGTGGATGCGGGACTGGAAGGCATCGTCGAAGGTCTGGGATGTTAGGGGAAGAAAAAGAATAAACAATCATCGGAGAGTCGGATAACGCACCTCCACGCGGTTCGTCGTCAGGAACAGAATGCCCTGGAAGTACTCGAGCTGGCGCAGGAAAATGCTGACGAGCGCATTGCGATGGATGTCTTGCATGTTGCGCTTCTCGAGGAAGACGTCGGCTTCGTCGAGCAGGAGAATGGCGCCCCAGGCGTGGCAGATGTCCAGGACTTTCTGCAGTTCCATCTCCAAGTGCCGCGAATCCGTCCCGAGCTCGCCGGCCGACACCATGTACAGCGGACACCTGAGCAGCTCGCTAATGCCTTCTGTCGTGAGCGTTTTGCCTGTGCCCGGCGGACCGTGCAAGACGGCTGGGTGTGGTCAGTATGCGTTGCCGAGGCAAACATCCAAAGAGAGAGGGGGAAGCGCACCGACAAGGCCTCTGCCTTTGCCCTGTATGACATCGTCAATGCTCTCGGCAGCATGGTACTTGTGGGACTCGACGAGCGCCTGTCAAGGTTAGCATACGCGTACTTGGTGTCTTGGCGGAGCAACGGAGCAAAGAGAAAGACGGCGCACCTTGACAATGTCCTTGGTCTTCGGCTCCAGCACCAGCGACTCATAGGCATTGTCGTTCCACTGGATCTCCTTGACATTGGACACGGTGAATTCCAGCCAGAGCTTCTCGGTAAATGCGAACCCGAGAACCACAGGCGAAGCCATCAGATACTCCTCGTCGCTGAAGACCGGGGCTTGCTTGCTGTCGCCGCCACCGTCGCCCTCGCCATCGCCATCGCCGTTGACCTTGGCCTCGCCGACCGTCTTGGCCGCGAAGCCAGCACCCGAAGCGTCCACATCCGATTGCTCGCTATCGGACTCGTCGCTCGACACGTCGTCGGGATCGAAGAGGGCAGTCGGGTAGTTGGGGTTGATGCGCCGGTGGGTGTTAAAGTCCACCATGATGCGCCCATTCACATTGACGCGAAGAGCCATCTTCCGCCTCTTCACGTAGGCCATGCCCTCGTAGCTCTTGTACTGGACGCCGCGGAGCGACACGAACTTCTTGCCGCGCTCAATTAACTCCTGGCGCAGGAGTGCTTCTGTTTTGTGGTACTTGAGCGGGTAGGCCGGCAGGCTGGTGATCTTGCAGGTGCCGTGGAACTCGGGGATCTCTTCGTCGGTGGTGCCCCAGCCAAAGCGCTTTCCATCGTAGTCAAAGTACTTGCCCTGAATCCAGTAGTATGCACCCTTCATGAACGATTTCACTTTGTCGGAAACCTCCAACTTGAAGACGCGCGGATGATCGGACGAACTGTAGGTCGTGGCGTAAATTAACGTGTCGGGCTTCCACAGGGCCCAGAGCAAGTCATACGAGATGACCCCGTTCTCGAGCATGGGTTGGAGACTGGGGAGGTCAGCACGTCGGTCTTCTGTGTGGAAGCCGGGATATCCAAGGGCCATACCTGCTCTTCACGGCCTCGTAGTCCTTGTCGAGGTACTTTACCAGCACTTTGAGCTCCTGGCGCTTCTTCTTGTTGTTCTTGAGCTCCTTCTTGCGACTCTTCTTGTCGCCTTGGGGCTTGGCGGTTTTCAAGGTGTCGAGGTGCGTGCGCATGTCCTCGAGGTAGATAAAAAGCATATTTGGATCCAGCTTGGGAGTGTCCTCGATCAGGATGCCCCTCCCGGCGTCGCCCATGACGTCCCGGAGCGCCTCGCGGAGTACTTTGCTCTTGATGTCGACAAAGGTCTGCTTGTGCTCCCCTTCCATGTCAAAGGTGCGACGGATGTGGAAAAGGTAGCCTTCATACCCGTCGTCGCTAGGTCTTTCCGCTGTGTCCTGCAGTACGAAGTCGTGGGTCGCGGCGTCCCAGATCTGGTCGACACGCTTGAACTTCATCATCTTGGAAGTCCGTATGCGTTTGGACGTCTTGCGTTGTTGCTTCCGGCGCCGATCCGGTGGGGAGCGGTCCCGGTCCCGGTCCCGCCCAGACCACCGGTCTCGGCGGGACGGGGAGGGCAAGCGATGCGGCGGTGGCGGAGGCGGTGGCGGGGGGAAGCCAGGCATGAACGGAGCCGCCATGGGGACACCCCACGGGGCACCGCCATAGGGGAAGCCGTACTGAGCGCCATATGGGGCGCCGTAGTACATGGGCACGGGAGTCTGCGGGTAGCCTGCGGGCGGCGGAGGCTGGAACCCCTTCCGATGCGACGACCTTTGGCGTGGCGGGACGGGATCTTCGTTGCTGTTGCGCGAGCCATGAGAGGCATCGGAGGCGTTCCCATCGTCCGCCTCTGGGTCCGAATCCGAACCGGAGAACCTGGAGAGCTCCCGGGTCTTGGTGCGGCGCTTCGGCTTTCGCTTCTTGGTCTTTCTGGCGTCCCGACGCTTCTTGGACCGGCGTTTCTTGTCTGCTTCGCGGCCCGAGGACTCGTCATCGGAATCCGAGGACGTGCTGGCGTCGCTTTCCGAAGTGGACGAGTCGGGCGAGTCGGAGCCAGAGCTCGAGTCCGAATCGGGGTCCGAGTCGGAGTCCGAGTCGGAGTCCGAGTCGGACGACTCCGAGGCTGGGGGGCGGGCGGTCTTCTTTGGCTTCTTGGCCTTTGCGGCCGTCTTGGGCTTTGTGGGCAGGACTTTGGCGGCCGGTTTGGCCGCAGCAGGATCGGCTAGAAGTGCTGTTGTTGTCTCGGCATCGGCGGTCCGCGTGGTGGGAAGATCAGCGGCGGGCTTGGCCGTATCGTCCGGGAGGACTTTTGCGGTGTCCATTTCTCGGATGACCAGCGTGGTCGTGTTTGGGGAGTCCGGTTGAGGCATCGTGGGCAGAAGCTAGACAGCAGACGAGCTGGTTAGCAGGTGGCCGACGGTTTCGGGCGGTAAGGAAGAGAAAGATCTTCCCCGGCACAGGGGCGGCGAGGGAAGAAGAGACAGAGCCGCCCGCAGCGTGCAGAGGCGGAGCTCGTCGCACAGGGGGGGGCTTTTTGCTGCGGCCACGCGCGCAGGCGGGTAAAAACGCAGAGGGGCATAAGCACACGGGCACCAAGCTGTTTGGTCGTTGTCGCGGGCGAGGTGCAGCGGGCGGCGCTCCACATGCAGCGGCCGTTGGCTGCATCAAAACGGGGCGGGGTGGAGAGTGAAGGAGAGCCAATCGGCTGGGAAAGAGGCAGAAGCAGGAGGACGCAGGTGATGCCCAAAACATACCGATGGCGGTGAAGCAGCAGGGCGGGCACTGGACGTGGGTGGCAAGCTCGGGTTCCTGGACGAGCAAGCGTAGCTCTCGAAACAGGGGCGGGCGGTGGTGGAGGAAGACGGGGGGAGAAAAGAAAGGAGAAGAAGAAGAGGACGAGGAGGAGGAAGAGAAGGAGGAAGAAGAGAAGGAGGAAGAAGAGAAGGAGGAAGAAGAGGACGAGGAAGAATAGGACGAGGAAGAGAAGACAGCGCAGTGAATAACACAAGACGGGGAAAACGAGGCTGCTAGTCACTGCCACGTTGTGCAGCCCGGGCTAATCGAAAGCGGAAACCGTTGACACCAGGGAATGCGCTGCACAGAACCGCAGCAAGCAGCACGAGAGGGAAAAGACAAGACAAGAGGTCATGTCGACATGGACATGGACAGGCTGGTCAGAGACAGCCAGGAGAATATAACAAGAGACGCGCACGATGGCTGCTCCTTCCCGATCCAGTCATCGGGAAGCAGTCAGCCTTGGCAGGCAGAAAGAGCTCTCTCTGGAGCTGCCTGGAGCTGCCCGGAGCTGCCTGGAGCTGCCTGGAGATGGGGCGTGCGCTGGGCCTGTCCGGCCCTACAATGCTACGCCGCATGCGGCCCTACGGAGTATTTCCCTCCCCACATGGCGGGTTGCTGTTCGAGTCATACTCCGTACTGGGCAGGCGCGGGTAGGGCAAATGGCAGGCGCGAAAGAGGCTGAGGTGGGCGGGGGGGGGTGGAAACTGGCAGCTGTCAGAGCGGACTGACATTAAGCGCAGACAGCTGTCAAGCAACTGTCAGGCCGCTGGCGAAATTTTTCCTCGTACGGAGTAGGATACTCTGCTCGCCTCTGCAAGGACACTTCCACTCTAGCAGACAGGTAGGTACCGGCAAACGCTGGTCTGTCACATCCGGGGTTGTCTGCCTGCCTGCCTGCAGTCTTTGTGTCGCAGGACGTGTGCGGTGCCTACGTGGCATTGTCCTCTCACACCCCGACTCGTGTAGCCGGACAACCTGCGAATCCTCTGGTCCTTCTCACAAGGCAACCGGCCGGCGTTCGGATCATAGAACACGGCCATTTTTCCCTGATCCTGAGCCACACATCCGCACGGCGCTGCCGCAATCGCGGACGGACAGCACCATCGGCCGGCGGCGAGACATTCCGGCTCGACGGCGTGGAGGATCAGAATCCGTTCCGCCTGGGAGCACCCCTGTGGCTAGGTCCTGTGTTGTCGTACGGTAACTGGTGTTACTCTTTTTTCTTTCCTTTCTTCTTCTTTTCTCCCTCTCTTCCTCTCTTCTTTGTTCCTTTACTCTTCTTCTTCGCCCTTTCTTCCTCTCTTCTTTCTTCTTACTTCTTTCTTCTTCTTCTTCATCTTCTTCTTCTTCTTTTTCACCCTTTCCCCCTTCTCCTCCCTTCCTCCCAAGTCGAAAAACCGGCTTATCGTCCCCCTGTATACCCAGGGTCTTGGCTCCGTAAAGGCTCCGTACACCGCCACAGGCCGCCCTCCGCACTACAGACGATCGGGGCTAGGCCCACCCGACGTCATCCATCTACGGAGTAGACTGGCGCTACGCGCGTCAATTCAGCTGGCGCTGCCCGGAGCAGCGCGACTGCACCCGCCGCCGCCGTTTCACGCCAGGGAAAATCGCGTACGGGAGTACTCGTAGAGGCCGCCGACGCAATTGAAGAGTTCTTATCTCGCGCATCTCGAAGATCTCCCGATCTTTCTCTTGCTTCTCTGCTACGCGTCCTGAAACTGGACGACACCATACCACGACACCACAACAAAGTCCATTGAGCGACTACCCGGACGACCACCCGGACGACCACCCCGACCACCCCGACNNCCGACCACCCCGACCACCCTGATCACCCCGACCCCCGACTGCATCATGAGCGCGCGCGGACGACGCTCCTCCGGCTGGCGCCACTTCCTCGGCTGGGACAACCACCCGAACCATGCCAACCACGAGTGGTGGGAAGAGACGCGGCGGCGGCGTGCGTTCTCCTCTTCCGTGTTTGCCTGCGTCTTCTAACATACCACCCCCCCCCCCCCCCCCNNCCCTCCCCCCAGTCCTGCCCGCATACCGCGAAGACACGCTCCAGTCGGCCATCCCGCCGCTCGAGGTCACCAAGATTGCCGTGCGCCTGCGCCACCTGGTCGAGGAATGCATCCCGTGCGAGATGGAGGAGGACCTGGTGACGGTCTCGCACAGCAAGGTCATCACCAAGCAGGTGATCCAGGCAGCGCGCGAGGCGGGCGGCGAGGAGAACAAGGCGTGTGTGGTAGGTGCCCGTGCCCGTGCCCGATCCCGCTGCATGTCGTTCCACACTCACCCCCCTCCCCCTCCCCCCAGGTCTACTGTCTGCTCATCTGCAAGCGCTGGTTCCGGCACCAGTCGTTTGCCGAGCTGTGGGATGCGTCCATGCACCTGGTGCGGGCCACGGCCTGCGAGGTGTTGGCGAAGCAGATGTGTGTTTCCCCCCATCCTATCTCTGGCTGTACTAACCCCCCAGCATCGAAACGGAAGAGGACATGGACTACCTCCTGCACGCCGTGCTCCTGCAGCGCTACGCCACGCTCGTCGACGGCGAGCCGACGCTGCCGTCCAACGTGGTGGAAAAGGCGGTGGACCTGCACGCGCTGCGCGTGATCGGGTCGTCGGGCTACCAGAAGTGCATCAGCTACCTGTGGCGCGGCTGGCTGGTGCAGGACGAGGACGACGCGTCGCGCTTTGTCGACTACAAGGACAAGGCCAACACGTCGTTCCGCGCCCACCTGGACCCGGACCGCATGCGCGCGCCCATGTACCAGAACGCGGTGCAGGTGCTGTTCTCGCTGCTGTACCTGGTGCTGTTCACGATTGCCATCAACACGATCAACCGCAGCGGCGACCTGGACGGCGTCGAGGTGCTGCTGTACCTGTTCACGCTGGGCTTTGTCTTTGACGAGATCGCCAAGGTCTGGAAGGCCGGCTACTACATCCTGGGCTTCTGGGACGCCTTCAACGGGCTGCTGTACGCGCTGCTGCTGACCAGCTTTGCGCTGCGCATTGTCGCCTTCACCAAGAGCGGCGACGTCGGCGGGGACGGTGTCGGCGGCGGCTACGGCGACCAGCTCGTGCTGCAGGCGCTGCCCGCGACCGCCGTGCTCAAGAGCCCGCGCGCGCGCTTCAACGAGCTGAGCTACAACTTCCTCGCCTTCTCCGCGCCCATGTTCTGGATCCGCCTGCTGCTGTACCTCGACAGCTTCCGCTTCTTCGGCGCCATGCTGGTCGTGCTCAAGGTCATGATGAAGGAGTCGGTCATCTTCTTCGCGCTGCTCGTCGTCATCGTCGTCGGCTTCCTGCAGGCCTTTATCGGCCTCGACATTGCCGACGACCTCGCCCTCGGCGACGTGCGCTTCATCGTCCAGTCCATGCTCAACGCCGTCATGCAGAGCCCCGACTTTGAGGGCTTCGAGCAGTTCGGCCACCCGTTCGGCATCATCCTGTACTACTGCTTCACCTTTATCGTCATGGTCGTGCTGCTCAACATCCTGATCGCGCTGTACAACTCCGCCTACGAGGACATCTACGAGAACGCCGACGACGAGTACCTCGCCCTCTTCGCCCACAAGACCATGCAGTTCGTGCGCGCCCCCGACGAGAACGTCTTCATCGCGCCGCTCAACCTCGTCGAGGTCTTCTGCCTCGCCCTCCCCCTCGAGTGGTGGATGCCCAAGCGCACCTACGAGCGCGTCAACGACATCGTCATGGCCGCCCTCTACTCGCCCCTGCTCGTGCCCGCCGCCTACTTCGAGACCCACATCGCCCGCGACATCCAGGCCGCCCGCCGCCGCGGCGACGCCGACGACGACACCGTCGAGGAGTGGGAGCAGCTGTCCGCCGCCGCCGCCACCGCCGCCGCCGACGCCGGCGCCGGCGCCGACACCGCCATCGACCACGCCGGCGGCGACGCCGACGCCGCCGCCTGGAACAAGACCGTCGACCGCGTCAAGCCCAACGTCGAGGACGAGCTCGCCGTCGTCGAGGTGCGCGCCCTGCGCGCCGAGGTCGCCGAGCTGCGCCAGATGCTCGCCGGCCTGGTCAAGACGCTGGGCGACGGCGGCGCCGGCGCTGCGACCGCGACCGCGGCTGCGGCCGAGTAGCCGGACCGTCGTCGAGATTTGACGCGACTGGGGTCCCGGCCCTGTCCCGGAAGCTGTGGCGTGTGGTGCATTGTGTCCTTCTCTCTTCTGTCTCCATCTCGTTTCTTCCCCGTCCTGCTGTTCTACCAACCGTACATTTTCCATTTTCTTGTCATTTACGACCAATGTTCTTTTCCTCGTTCCCTCTTCCCGTGTCCTCTTCGCCCAAGGACGGCAATGCTGTGATGTTATACACAAGATGGAATCGGTGCTTTCAGGCCTCAATAGTTGCCGCCCCCGCCGCCATACCCACCGCCCCCGCCGCCATAGCCGCCGCCCTGGCCGGAGCCTTGTTGGTGGTTGTAGCCGCCACCGCCGCCGTACCCGCCCTGTTGGTAGCCACCGCCGCCGCCGCCTTGGTACCCCCCACCGCCACCCTGGTACCCGCCGCCGCCGCCCTGGTACCCGCCGCCGCCGCCCTGGTATCCTCCACCGCCGCCTTGGCCGTACCCGCCGCCGCCGCCGCTGTAGCCGCCGCCGCCGCCCCCTCCGCTCCGGCCGGCGGCCTTGTTGACCTTGACCGTGCGGCCGTCCAATCTAAGGTGCAAAGCACGTGGTCAGCAACGTAGACAACTGCTCCCTCTCTCTCTGCTGATTCTCACTCTTGCTCGTTCAAGCCCTGCATGGCGGCTTCGGCCTCGTCCTCGCTTCCGTAGGTGACAAACCCGAACCCGCGGCTGCGGCCGGTGTCGCGGTCTCTCATGACGATCTGCACGGATTAGAGGCCGGGGCCAGAAGGAGTAGAAGAGCACTCTCGGGGGGAGAGGGTACGTACACAGTCGAGAACCTGGCCAAATTGCCCAAACGCGCCTCTCAGACTATCGTCCGTCGTGTTCCACGAGAGGTTTCTGCAAACACACACACGCGCGGTGGTCAGTTCTTTTGGACGTTTTCTTTTTCTGTTCTCTTTTTTTTCTTTTTTTTTGCCTGCTGCTCGCGATCCAGCTTCTTCTTCCCCCTTTGCGCATTCTTCTTTCTTACCCAACATAGAGTTTCGCCGACATCGTAGCGGTTTTTTTTTTGTATCGTGCAGGCGGCCGCTGGGTTTTGTTTGTCGGGAGAAGTGGTTGTGTAAAGGAAAAGAGCAAATCTCACTCCGGCGCGCTGCACGCAAAATGACCCCTCTCTCCCTTGGCCGGCTCGCCCCCCCTTTCGACCCCTCTCCCCTCTCGATCGGCGGCGGCCAACCACCCTTACATTTCTGGCCCAATGCGGCAGGCACTACAGAGCTCTGGGATGTGACTGCCTCAGGCTCTGGTTTTGCGACCAGGCTCCGTCTCTCCTGTGCAGGCCGTGGTAGTCCCGATGGTTCCTGGATAGGTGGCCGCCGCTAAGTAGACAAAAGGTACGGTTGCATCCGCAGACGAGGCGCTGCTTTTAGAAGAGGCCTACAAGGCCTCGGGCAACGGCAGCGCGTCCGGCTGCCGCAACAACAGCGCTTCGAAGCCAAGACGACCGCGTTTGTGTACGTTCGTGTGTCTTGCTTGATGTCCCAACGAGGAAGTCGCCACCCACTACCCAGTAAATAACGGGCTTCGTTCTGGCATGAATGAGCCAGAGGAGGAAGGTGCCTCCCACGTTCTTCTTACGGCCCTTTTCACGATTGAGGATGACAGAAAAAATCACCAGCTCTACGAAAAAAAAAAAAAAAAAAGGAGCCATGATTCGATTCTACATCTACTCGCTACAAAGCATGTCGGCATTTCAGGTGCAGCCAAAACGTTCGCTGCGTGAGGCACTCGACAGGACCTCGACCTTTACTTGCCACGGCCCATTCTTATCACGGACCATGCATCCATCCCATAGTCGCAGGAGCAGACGTAGAATCGTCTTCAGAATGCAGCGGAACAGCACTGCCGTGGATCACTGCACAGGTGCCGTTGTCTCTCGTCAGGTTGGGCGGTCGGTCGGCCTCGTCGGCGGCAGGGCGTCCTCGCTGAGCCGACCGGCTTGGTTTCGGCTAGAGAGACCATCGCCAAGGCCCCTCGACTATGTCGTGAGGCGAAGAATCATCATGCGAAAAAGGCAGTGGAAGGGAAAGGACACTGAAGTTCGGCATCTGATGGAAGTCTCTTTTCCTCTTTTTCCTCATGTTTGGCATTCAACACTCGGTTGTGAGGAACAGAGAAGGTTCTGGCCATCAGTTCCATAGGAGACAAAGCTATTCATACATCATAAGGTACTGTCCAAGGCAACGCCACTGCGTATGGAAAGAAATAAAGAATGAAAACAGACCATCGCGAAACGCACATCCCTTACCGTCCCGAACCCGACCTGGGCTGGGACACCATTCCGGTGCGAGAGAAGAACGCGACTGCACAACCGAGAGTCGAACGAAAAATGACCAGTTGAATAAGAAATAAAGCAGATGAATGACCCAGAACCCCTCCCCCCCCTCCAAAAAAGCCGTATGTTGTGGAGAGAGCTTTGCTTTCGTTCGCACCGCTGTCCTGCAGAGAAAAACAAGATAAAAGAAAAAGAAAGCAGAGGGTAAAAACAATGCGACATGACATGAAAACGCCGTTCTCCGTCCCAGACAAGCCCAGTCCCGTCCGTCGCCAGCCCCGTAGCCCCCTAGCCCGCGGCCTCGACTGGGGGTGTTTTGTCCGATGCGCATGGCATGGCGGCGCAAGCAAAGGTCCCTCTCCTCCGCCGCTCCGCAGCCACCGCACTCCCCATCCCCCCTACACTTATCGTTACAGGAAAAAGATAGGATACATGACCCAGAGACACAAAAGACCGCACGCTTCCCTACATACCATCCATATGAACCCGTCCGTAGAGGAAAAAAACAAGCAGTAAGAAAAAGAAAAAAAAAACAATAGGGGTAAAGAAAAGCAACGAAGAAAGCGAAAAAGAAGGCAAGAGTCGTCGGCTTGCCGACGACCTGCTCAGCACACGCCGGCCAGGAAGAGCATTATGGATGTGTCAGACATGTCAGACACATCGGACCCGTCAGACATGTCAGACACGCCGGACATGCTCTCAGGTCGAGAAGGGTTCCGATACCAGTCGGGCAGACTCTCTGGCGTAAGGGGTGCACACGGGGGTGGGGTTGGTGTCGGCCATTTTGGTGATTTGGGTGGTGGCGATGGTGCGCTCTACGCGCTGGGGCAGCCTCTGATGGTGCAGCCAGTGCAGTCGGCGCAGTTGACGGGGTGTCCTACTCAAACACCACCGCCCATAAAGGCAGCCAGGTCGTCGAGCTCCAGCAGCTGCCGCTCAAACGCGCTGCACAGCTCCTTAGCCGTGATGTCCACCGCTGGGCCCGGCACGTTCTCCGGCGTCGACCGCGGCTCGGGCGACTCCAGCTTGCCCACCGGCGGCGCCGGCGGGCTGGTCGGCGCCGACACCGACGTGCCGGCCGCCGAGCCGCCGTTGATAGTGGCCAGCCCGGGCCGCCGTGGCGCCGGCGGCTCGCTTCCCCGCTCCGCATACGCCGGCGGGTCCGGCAGCGCCTGGTGGCTGCCGACGACCGACTGCTCCTGGTCGTAGTCCATGACGTCCGGGTTGGTGTCTGGCTGCGACGAGGCGTCGTCCTTGAGGTACGGCGAGCCGTTGGCGTTGCCATGGGCGTTGGCGGCGGCGGCCGCCGCGTGTGCCTCCTTGGCCATGTCGTCGAGCGCGGCTGCCGGCGACTCGGCACGCTCCTCGATCGCGTTGACGTCGCGCAGGACCTTAGCCATAACTGTCAGGTGCCGGTTCCACGGCATCACCAGCGGCCACAGCTCGGCGCCGTCGTTCATCAGGCGCAAGCTGTCGCGCACAATGTGCGACGCGGTCTCCGTCACGTTGTGCGGCGCAAGCCCCTTGAGGTACAGATACGCCACCGTCGAGCCCGCGGTAAAGGCCGAGAAGAGCATGACAATGGGGAAGCACAGGACGCTGTCCTTGTCCGCCCCGTTCTCCAGCGACACGAGCATCGAGATGATGCCGTGGGACGCGGCGAAAATGTTGTCGATCACCTGCGCCTCCGGCGCGGAGCCGCGCCACTCCTCCGCGTTGAAATCCTCCGTCGTCACAATCTGCAGGATCCGGCGCCGGTTCACAAAGATGGTCGCGCACTGCAGCAGACAGTGGATCATCGCGTACGTGAACCCGCTGCCCATGGTCACGTGCAGGGCAATCTGTCCGGGCTTGTCGGCGAAGTGCACCGGGAGTGACTGGCGGATAGCTTCGATGTCGGCTTCCAGGTCGAGACACTGGGCCTCGGAAAAGGTGTCGATTGTCGTCGTCGTCATCATCTCCACCACGCTGCGCCAGGCCTTGGTGGCCAGGACAATGAAGGCGAACTCGCCGACCTCGGCAAGCGGCGCGTCGGGGTCGGGCGCCACGCCCGGCGCAATGCCGCTTAGCGTGCGCACGAACACGGGGCTGCCAAAGTTGAAGTTCATATCTTGGCAGGGCAGCGCGACGTCCACCGTGTCCAGCGAGGACAGCGCGGGGTGGCGTCCGGGGCTGCTCGTCAGGAAGCAGTCCAGGACGTAGATCAGCCACAGCGTCCGGCGGTAGGCCTCCTCCTTCAGGAAGTTGTCGGGGTCCGACGGCTGGTGCGTCTGTACGATGCGGTACATCTGGGCCATGCGCGCGGCCTGGCCGAGGTAGATGTACGCCCGCACAGCGCTGCGGCAACCCCACTCGTGAATGACGAGGAGGCACAGGGCCTGGATGTCGCCGAGGCTCGGGTGGTCAAGAGACTGCATGATGAAGTTGATGGCCTTGGCGGCAAAATGCTCAGCGGCAGTGGTGCCGCCTCCATGACCGCCATATCGACGGATCAGACTCGGGGAATGGCTGAAAAGGGACAACGGTTAGTCGACGCATTCCCATCGGGAAACAGGCGCGCGCATGTTCTTACCGAGCACCGATCGTGAGCAGGGCGTGCACCATGGACGGGTCCAAGTTGCCATTTTTGAGATGCTGCAGGAAGGATGGCTTGTGGAATGCCACGCAGGCGGGGAGGGTCTTGGAGATCACCCGCTCGCACTCGGCCATGAGCTCTGGCGTGAGTCTGGAAGGACGCGAGGCCATGGTTAGCGTGAAGAACAACCGGACCCAAGGGCCCTTAGAGAGTGGAGATTGCCATGGCCGTGTAAATGCGACAACGCGACAAAAGAGAGACCGGGAGGGAGCGCGCGCGCGCGCGAAAGCAAGAAAACACCTACTTTTCCGCAGCGCCGATCGAGACGCGCGAGACGGCCGACGCGTTATGGACGGGCCGGTCGACGGCCACGCTGCCGGCGGCGCGGCTGTCGTTCGGCAGCGACTCGCGGGTGCGCTGGGGGATGCGCGCGGGCGAGACGCCGTGGCCGCCGTGGCTCATGGACTCGGACGGGAGGTAGCACTCGTGCATGCCCTTGGCGCAGTTCTTGCACGGCGCCCGGCCGTTCTCGTACACACACTTGGTCTTGCCCTTGCGGCAGCGCACGCAGGCGCCGCCGGCGCGGAGCGCCGTGTTGCGGATGACAGCAGCCATGGCGATGGCGAGGGGATGGCGATGGTCACGGTAGAATGGATACGCGTGGCCGGGTGGCGCGACGACGTTGTGGACGTCGAGAAACGGACGTCCGCGCAGGTGTTCTTTTGGGAGCGAAAAGTCGGGGAGGACGCCTCGCAGAGAGTAGAAAGACGGCGGACAAGGAGAATAAACGGCGATGGGATGATCAAGTAGAAAAGGATAAAAAGCAACAGATGAAATAAAGACACAAAGTCGTCGAAAACGTCAAAAACGTCGAAAAGTCGGAAACACCGAGTGTCAGAGACTGGTCGCCCGGAGCGAAGACGAGAGGATGACGATGAAGCCGGGCGCAAAACGCAGGACGACGAGGGCGGGAAAGAATGCAAAGAGGGAAAAAGGAGGCAGAAGCGGCCGGGGCAGACGTGAGGAGTGAAGAGGAGAGGGGCGTTGTGGAAAGGTCCGGAAGGGGGGAGGAAAAAAAGTGGTGGCAACAGGGAGCACCGGAGCTGGCTACGGAGCTTCGCGGCGGAGCGACGCACGCGCAACGCGCGGGTGACAAGTAGGCTGGGAATTTTAGTCGCTGGGGCCGAACGACTTTCCTGCTGTGCATTCGGTGGCGGCCGGTGGTAATTTTAGGGCGCGCGAATATTTTTGTGGGTTTGTTCCGGGACAGAAGGAACGCCGTCGGCACAACTCCACTCTGCCTGGAAGGAGGCCGGGCCGAGGAAAGAACCAACGAGGAGCCTTGCGGCGAAAAAGACGAGCGGACGCGCGCGAAGCGGGGAGGAGAAACGGGCGATCCAAGACCGGGAAGGAAAGAGGGAGCAGGACAGATCAGCGCATACGCAACAGGGAAGGAGCAACCCGGGCGTT
This sequence comes from Ceratocystiopsis minuta, assembly GCA_001676865.1. Lineage (NCBI taxonomy): Eukaryota > Fungi > Ascomycota > Sordariomycetes > Ophiostomatales > Ophiostomataceae > Ceratocystiopsis > Ceratocystiopsis minuta. The sequence continues at coordinate 2,507 of LZPB01000171.1, read as the reverse complement.
CGGGGGTGGGAGGCTTGGCTTGCTTGGGGGGGGGGGGGGGGTCCGGACGGCGTGGCAGAATGAGAAAAAGGGGGGGACGACAAACGGCAAGAGCGAGTTGAGGAGGAGAGGGGAGGGAAGGAGCGAGAAAAAAGGAAAAGGAAGGAGCGGGGGGTGGCTCGGGTTTCGGGGGGCGACGCCTGCGGGTTGGTTGCCAAGGCCTCCCTCTTTTTTTCGCAAATGCGGAAGGGACGGTGGGCGTCGCGCGGTGGAAGGTGCGGTAGGCGGTAGGCGGCGGTAACGGTAGGCGGTGGGCGGTCGGTGGGCGGATGACGGGATAAAATCACTAAAAGTGGGCCCAGCCACAGAAGACGGGCGGACGGGGCGGCGGCTGATGCGCGAGACAGGAGAGCAGGAGAGCGGGCGCGAAAAGGGGGGGGGGAGGGGGGAGGGGGGAGGGAGCAGGAAGGGGTGGCGGAGACGGCGGCACAAGATGCCCAGAACGAGACAGATACGCGACGGGCGGCGGCCGGGGCCTGGGGGACGAGCAGAGGAGGGCAATTTGTGGAAAGCGCGACACGGGCGGATCGGGTGATGATGCCGGGGGCTGGCACGGACGCGAAAGCCACCAAATGGAGAGCCCGCCGTGCGAGTGCGCATACGAGTCGGGGGCGGAATTAAATAAAATAGCAGAAAAAAAGGCGAAAATCAAAATGGGATCAGCCAAAAAACGGGGCTGGTCCCCGCTGGCTGGCTGGGCTGGCTTGGGCCGGACGGGAACACGTACGATGCGCAGCAGACGGGCGGCAGACGACACGTATCCCCTCTCTCTCTCTCTCCTCCTCCTCCGCGAAAGAGCCGGCGCACAGAAGGCGCACGGGAAAACCGCGAGAGCAAGCCTCGGGGCGCCGGGGAAGGAGGAGGGGGGGGGGGCTAGGATCGACTGCGACGCGTAGCACGTGCGGTCGGCCGGCCTTGTCCGTGGCAAATCCGGCGGAAGGCTGGCGACAGGAAGCGGACAGATATAAAAAGAAGACGAGAGCGAGAAAGACAGGTGCCGTCCTACGCATGCGGCACAGCCGCTCCGCCCCCCGGTGCAATATGCAGGGAAGGGGAGACGGAGAGGGAAGAAGGGGGGGGGGGCGTGCGCGACGGCATCGCACTCCGTGTGTGCGCGCGTCTGCTGCCTAGCGCCCGTCCTCCTGACACCACCATCCCCTCTGGCCGCCCGTTCGGTGTCCGCCGCAAGGCCCTGTGGTGCGTGCGTGCCGCGTTGGCAAATTGCCCATCTGTCTCGGGTGCCGCCCGGGGAGGGGGGGGGGGCAGGCCTGGCCTGGAGACGCGGGCGGCAGCCGCAGTGGGTTTCTTCTGTGCTGGGGCTGATCTGCCCGGGGAGCGGAGAGAAAGCAAGCGCACGATGACGCCGGTCCCTACCAAAATCCTTTTGAAAAACAAAAATAGAAGTAAAAATAAAAAAATAAAAATATATAAAGAGCCCGGCCGGGGCGGTCAGCCAGCCAGCACCAGCCCCGGACAGGCCGTCCGTCGCAAAAGGGGGTGGTACACAGACACAGCCAGGCTCGCTTGCGGCGGCGGGCGTTCGGGTTGCAGTTTCGCTTGCCAGGGCACGGGCTGGGGTGGTGCGTTGTGTCTCGCTCGCCCGGGCTGGTCGTCTTGGCATTGCGCCGTAGTCGCCCCAGGACGTAGGTAGGCCCGAGGGCCGCCAAGACCGCCGAGGCCCAGACCTAAGGTCTGCCTAAACGTCCGGGGAGGGTCCGACGGGCCTCGCTCTGTTCGCGCCTCTGCGCGGAGTAGAAGCTTTTTTCTCTTTCTTTTCTTTTTTCTTTTTTCTTTTTCGTCTTCTTTTTCTTTTTCGTCTTCGTCTTCGACAGACTCGGCACGCTCTTCTCTCCCGTTCGGCTAGTCCCAACTTCCGCGGTCACGGGCCTCGCGCTGGACTTGCGCCCGAGGAGGGCCCGTACCTCCGTAAGTCCGGCCGGAGACGGGAATGGTCTCGTGCGAGACCAGCAGCTTCGGAAGGACCCATCCTGCGCAAAGCGCCTCCCTGGTGCCGCAGGTTCCGGCCTAAACTGGGGCCGGGCGGACTGCTCGTTTGTTCCGTTTATTTCCCTTTGGGGGCCCCTGCTGGGCGTGGCCGACTGTGGGAGACGGAGTGTGGCTGGCCCCCGGATGCCTCCGTTGCCGGATCGTGCGAGGCCGCGTCCTTGGAACACGTGCGACAGCTAGCACGGCGCAAACAGCGGAAAACCCACCACTTTTGGGCTGGCAAAGCGCGTCTCGCCCACACTCTTGCGCCGACGATCAACGTCTCTCTCTTTCTCTCTCTGTTTCTTCTGACTGTGTCGCAAAACGCGTTTTTCTTCTTTTGCCGTCCGTTCCACTTTTTCGCAAGTGGCGCTCGCTTCCTTCGCATCTTACGGACCGCGTCAGCAAGAAGGACGACAGACGGACGGACGGCCCGGGCAACGAAAAGTAAAGGAGGTACGGAGTACGGAGTATCTTACGGA
>LZPB01000170.1:0-40436 GCA_001676865.1 Ceratocystiopsis minuta | reverse complement strand
CGCCGCCGCCGCCGCCACGGCGGTGCAGCGCCTCCGCCGCGTCGTCCGTGTGGCTCCGGCTGCTGCTGCTCCGGCGGCCGTCCCCGCTACTGCCGTCCCCGCTCGGCGCCCGGAGAAAGTGCGACAGCCGCTCCAGCCAGCTCGTCCGCCGGCCGTTGTCGGCGCCACCCACGGTCAGCGTGACTGCAGGTTCCCCCCCCGGCGCGTCCACAGACGATTTGCGTCGTGTTTGCGTGCGGCTGAGCGCCTCTTCGCGCTGTCGGATTTGCTTCTCTTCTTCCTCGTCCTCATCCTCGTCCTCGTCTACCGCCTGCTCCCCCCGCGTCTCTGTCCTCACAGTCACCACCGTCGACCGCTGCCGTCGCCACGCCTCCAGCTCCGGATCCAGAACACCACCGCTGCCGTGTCCGCTGCGGCGGCCGCCCAATATTCCAAAGAGAGAGACGGGCCAGGAGGCCGGCCACCGGAGCCGCTTCTGCAACCGCGCCGCGGCCGGCACAACACGGCTGCGCAGCCACGCCAGCCCGGACTGCCTGGTGCGGATCCAGGCGCCCGTGCCGACGGCCGTGAACCCGCTGTCTGGGCCGCTGTCGAGCGCAGGGGCAGCCCGGACCGGGTGGCCCTGCTGGTCTTCCGCGTCGCGGGGCACGGACTGCCGCTTCTGCCGGCGGCGCACGGAAACGAAAAAGGCGACGGCGAGGCCGCTGGCCGCCACGCCCACCAGACTGACGACCACAAGCGCGACCACGAGCCGGTGCATCGACGGCGTCGCCTCGCCCTTGGTCCTGTGCGCCCCAACGGCCGTCGCCGCCGTGGCTGCGCCGGCGACAACACTGCTGCTGCTGCTGCTGCTGCTGTCGCTAGTGCTGTCGCTGCTTGCCTTCGTAGCAGAGGAGACGGCCGAATGGCGAATCCTGCTCACGGGAGTGCCCGGCGTCGTCGTTGAGCCGGTCACCGTAGGCAGCGCTGTTGTCGCGGTCGCACTCGGCGCGCCGGCCTTGCCGTCGCGGTCGCCGTCTGCAGTGGCCGCACTGTTGCCCGTCAACCGCGGAATGGGGACTGCCGTAGACGACGTTGTCGGTGCAGGAGGCGTGTCCGGCGCCGGCGCCGGCGTCATCAGTGTGAGGCCCGGGGTCAGCGGGTGCGTGGCCAGGTTCACGAGGTCGGCGTCGCGCCAGCGGATCTGCAGGGCCGGGCCGACGGTCACGGTGGCGCCGGTGGCGGTGTCGGTGCGGCTGACGCCCCAGATGCCGCCGCGGAAATCGGTGGTGTCGGACGTGCACGTGTGGCCACTGGGACAGTCAGAAGGGGGGGCCAGTGATGCTAACTGGAGAAGAGAGAAGAGAACTCACCTCGGAACACACCAGGCGACGGTTTCGCCGTCGGTGATCGCCGGAAAGTCCTGGACCGTACGCGTCTGGGCCTCGACGAGGCAACTCGTGCCGACGGCAAAGCCGTCCGGGCAGATGGCCGGCGAGTAGAACTGGAAGCCCTTGCCGGCCAGGTTGGCGCTCCACGCCGGCGGGTCGCAGGTGGCCGGGCCCGGGCCCGGGAAGGCCGGGAGCTGCGACGGCAGCCGCGTGGTGGTCACCAGCCAGCTCGTCGAGCAGGGCGGCGTGAAGACGGTGGTCAGCGCCGCCAGGGCGGCGGTGATGTGGAGGGGGACGGCCATGGTGAGGCAGTGGCAGCAGTGGTCGTGGTCGACAAGCAAGGTGAGGGTGAGGTCAGGCGGTGCGCCATCCGAGAGGCGTTGGGGGAAAGAAAGAAGGAAAGAGAAAAGCCAGAACGGCCGTCAAGAAGAGTCACGACAAGCGGACCCGGGACCGAGGGCGCTTGGCCACACGGCCCCGACCAGCGTCTGCAAACGGAGAAGCGGGCCAGACCACCAGGAGCACAAGGCGAGGCGTTTCACATGGTTCTGGTCCGGGACCGAGTCCATCGTGGTTTGTCCATGGCGCCGTGGACGGAGCAGAGGCACGGACGCCGTAGGGTCGAGACAGGGCTACCATGAAACAAAGGGCAGAGGACAAGAAGAAGGGTGGTATTTAGGATAGAGATAGAGACAGAAAGAAGGAAAACAGAACAGAAGAAAGACAACGGATTTCGCCCATCCCGATCCGTTTCAGGTGAAGCTTCCTGTCTGTGAGACACAAGACGTAGGATCTCCGGCCCAGGGGCGCGGATGCGACAGACGAACGACGGGGCGCGCCGTTTCAGCCGTCTCAGACCGCGGGCGGGCAGAGGTTCGACGAGTGGCGAGCACGATGATGTAGCGTGGAGAGAGCGTGGGAATGACGACCAGGCCTAAAATTAGGGTTGCCCGCTATTCACACGCTACAGGGAGCTGCGGTGGGCCCCCACCAGCGACCGCCCACCAACTCTCACGGATCTTACAACGGCACGACCGCGTCGCAAACACGTAGCCATACGAGTAGACGCACGTTCGCTCCACACACCGTTGCCGCACGAATTCTACAGCATTCGCCATGGGCGACCGTGCTTCCTACGAGGAGCACTTTTTCCGGCATAGCTGGAAGACGGTGAGTACAACCGACACGAGAGAGGAAAAGAGCAGAGGAAGCGATCAGAGAGCAGAGAGCAGAGAGAACGAGAGGACACAAGGGACAGGGGCATACCGCTAACACTCCCAGGGCCCTCCACCCCAGCAGATCACCGACGGGTGCCACTGGTGCCAAATACGGCTGTTCCCCGCCCATGACCGCTTCCCCGTGACGATTGTCAACAAGACCGGCGACGGTGCACAGTTCCCGGCGCGCTTCCGCTTTATCACGCAGTCCATCCTGACGCCCGGCGTCGAGGCCGCTGCGGCTAGCTTCCGCAGCGGCTGCTCGTGCGAGTCAGGCGAGGCTTGCAAACACGACGGGTGCGCCTGCCTCGAGGATATGGAGTGGGACGAGGACGAGGCCGAGGGGGGGACGGGGGGGGCCGCGGGCGCGGCCGATGGGCGCGACAGTGATAGTGCCAGCGAGAGCGACGGCCACCGCCGCCATCACCGCCACCGCCACCGGCGGACCAAGTTTGCTTACCACAGCCGGGGCCCGCGGGCCGGGCTGCTGCGTGGGCGCTTCCTGGACAGCCGCGACCCGATCTACGAGTGCCACGAGGAGTGTGCGTGCCGCGACGCGGACCCGCCGTGCGCCAACCGGGTGGTCGAGCGCGGGCGGCAGATCCCGCTGCAGATCTTCCGCACGGAGGACCGCGGCTGGGGCGTGCGCACGCTGCAGGAGCTGCAGCGCGGCCAGTTCGTCGACCTCTACGTCGGCGAGGTGCTCACGGCGCGCGAGGCCAACCGGCGGCGCAACGCGGCGTCCATGGCGCGGCGCAAGGACGTCTACCTCTTTGCGCTCGACAAGTTCTCCGACGCCCACTCGCTGGACCAGCGCCTGGCCGGGCCGCCGCTCGAGGTCGACGGCGAGTTCCGCTCCGGGCCCACGCGCTTCATCAACCACTCGTGCGATCCGAACTTGCGCATCTTTGCCCGCGTCGGCGACCACGCCGACAAGCACATCCACGACCTCGCCTTCTTCGCCGTGCGCGCCATCCCCGCTGACGAAGAACTGACTTTCGATTACACGGGAGGCATCGACGAGACCCAGATGGCCGACATGACGCCCTGCTTGTGCAAGAGCCCCAACTGCAGAGGCTTTCTGTGGTAGCGAGCAAGGAGGAAGCCGGGACAGCGGTGCTGAGTGATGGGATGCAGACATTCAAGACAGACAAGACAGACAATGAAATCCGTGTACGCACGCATAAGCCTCAGCCACGGCTGAAGTGGCCTGACTAATCCCCTTTCGGACGAGGTCTCCGCACCGCTACAACGACATCCTTCGAGCCCTCCCTCCGCCGCCACGACGCCCTCCCGCATGCATACCGCCCCGGCCATGTCGTTCCGCCCAGCTGTTTCCCATCAGGGTCCTGTGGCGTAAGACTCGCGCTGTGCGGCTTTCTTTGCAGCGGTCGTGGACGCTCTCCCGCCTTGTCTGCTCGTTCTCTCTTCTTTTTGGATTGTGCTGTTTCTTCTGTTTCACTCTCGCTTTCTTATCTTTCCTTTTGGTCTTGTTGCTTTTCCCTCTTCTCTCTCCTCTCTTTCTTCCGTGCCCCCCCCCTTCCCGCGGGGCAGTCCAGCATGGTCTAGAGCACAAGATACTGCGCACACATCAACATGGTTTGTCTTCTTTCCTTCATCCGCACCTCTACACCCCGTCTCCCTTGCTCACCCACCCCCCTCCTAGGGCTGCTGCCTCTCCCACCCCGCAGGGCCCAATGCACCCTACCCGGGCGGGGCGGCTTCCGCCTCAGAACGCGCCATCAACGCCCCGTCCGTCGGCGGCCGTTCTTCCTTTGTCTCTGGCCCGGTCCCGGCGTCCGCCCCAGTCGCCAGCAGGCCAGCGTCTGCCTCCGCCTCTGCCTCCGCTGCTGCTGCCGCTGCCGCCTCCAACGCGGAGAATGGCAACAGCGACAGCGACGCCACCATCGCCTCGGCCTCGTCCGTGGCGGCAGCCATGCGCAGCCAGCCTGCGCAGCAGCAGGCCGCCATGCTCTCCGCCGGCCCCGCGGCCACGGCAGCCGCTGCGGCCCTGGGCGGCGCGCCAGCAAGCCACCCGTCGGCGTCGTCCTCGCACCAGCCGCTTCCCCAGCTCGCGCAGCACATCAACAAGCCGCTGAGCCGCCCGCGCCGCTGGGCTGCGCGGAACCGCCTGTGGTCCCGCCAGTCCATCGACCGCGAGCGCGTCGACTTCTTTGACACGCGCGTGACCGGCCGCATCGAGATTTGGCAGACGCTGCGGATCGTGCTGGAGCTGCAGTGGGGGGCGGACCGTGCGGCCGCGGCCGGCGCGACGACGGCAGACGACCACGCAGAAGAAGAAGACGCCCGCGCCACGGCACAGACGATCCTGGACGCGGCCGCCATCACGCTGCCGACGGGGGACCTGACGCAGGGAGCCTATGACGTGTTTGGCAACTTCTATGCCTTGCCGGCCTGGATCGTGTCCGACCCGACGAACCTGCTGGAGCGCGAGCCGGGAGAGGATGACGACGAGGACGACGACGAGGACGACGACGACAGTGACGAGAGCAAAGACAGGAACGCGGGCCATGACGGAGACGACGAGGCCGACGAGGACAGCGACCCCAAGACGGCGCTCGGGCCGCGGCGGCGGAGCCACCACGGGGACGTTGCCGACGTGGACGGCAGCGACACGCTATCGTCCAGTAGTGATGACGACGACGACGACGACGACGACGACGACGACGACGACGACGACGATGACGGTGACGGTGGTGGTGACGGTGACGAGGGCCGAACGAGCCGCCGCCGCCGCCGCCGCCGCCGCCGCCACCGCCGCGAAGAAAAGGGCAAGGCCGTCCTGCCGGCCGCCGTCCTCGTCGCCCTGCGCGCGCGCCTCAGCCTGACCGGCCGCGACGTGCTGCTGCGCGTGGGCCGCGACGCGAGCGTGCGCAGCGTCGCGCACCAGATTGCCGAGCGGGCCCAGGTGCGTTTTTCTCTCCCTTCCCCCACGACTTGTGTCTCGTCTGCCCTCCTAACACCACCGACAGCTCCCCCCGACGGCCCGCGTCCGCGTCGCGTACATGGGCCGCATCCTCAAGGAGGGCCACTCGCTGCCGGCACAGGGCTGGCAGGAGGGCCACGTCGTGAACGCGCTCGTGTTCGACGCGCAGCCGCCGTCTAGTGATGGCTAAGGCTGTTTTTGGTTTCTTATGTTCTTGTTTTGGTGTTTTTTTTTGTCTTTTACTGTTTATTTTTGTTTCTCCTACAATACCCCCTGCCCCCTTCGGGGTTGCGTGTTCTCACGATACAGCATGATTGCTTTTTTGGTGTGTTCTCTATGCTGTTTTGCGTTGTACCGGTTTGCATACCCTCTTGATTGCCTCTTCTCACCAGACTTCATACAATATCTGCGCATATATCTGATCTACCAATATATACTCATATATATTTCCTCTCCACACAAAGTTTAGGACAAAAGGTATTTTCCTTTCTGTGTAACGGTTTCTATCTTCCAGCATATCCATAGAACACGTTTTCTTCTTCTCTTTTTTTGTAACCACCCCCCGTGTACCGTACGAAACCCTTTTTTCATTCCTCCTTTTTGTTTCGCAGAGGCCGAAGAATGACAGGTAGACACAGAATGAGGAAAGCAAAGCATATTTTGTCTTGAGCAGCGACGAAAACCGAGAAACAGAAACAAAAAGAAAACTACCCCCTCATCACGCAAGCTAAACAAATTCAAAGGGAGCCTCAAGCCACTACGCCAATCTTGCTCGAGCCCAGGCTCAGCGCCAGACCCTGTGACCGGCTGCGTATCCGCACGAAGCCCGTGATCGGGCCGTTTTCGCCGTCCTGCTCGATGCTCAGGTTTGCCAGTGCATCCTCGCCTGTGATGGTTAGGAAATGGTTGAAAAGACGACAAGAGAGGGGGCACAAAAAAGAACTCACCAAATACACTCCGCGCATACAGGTTCGCGCTCAGGAACTGGCAGTCGCCCTTCATCGCCGCCTCCGGCGTCAGGCAGTTCATGTTCGTCGCCTTCATCATGCTCTCGAGGAACGCCCGCAGCGTCGGCGCCTTGCTGTCGATATTGACCTTGTTCTCCCACTCGAACTCCGTCCACATCGACCGGAACTGCGTCTCCGTGCACGTCGCCGGCTGGATGTAGTCCATAATGTCCACATGCAGGTCGTTGAGGATGACCACGTTCGTGTCCGTCGAATGCGCCCCGTCGTACACCACGTTGCCGAAAATCACACCCGTGTCCGTGCTCGATACCTTGATCGTGCACTGCACGTTGTGGAAGTCGTGCGGGCCCAGATTCTGTGTCGTCGGCCGCTCCACCACCTTGAGGTCGCCCAGCGTCGCAAACTCCACCGACAGGTTCTGCAGCGTGTCCGTCGTCTGGTTCACCAGCAGCACGTCCAACACAATGTCGAACTGGTGCACCTTGACGTATGCCTCCGCGTACACCGGGTCCGAGAACCCGGTCAGCTGCACCACCCGCGACAGCTTGCTCGACAGGTCCTCCGTCCCGCTCGCATCCCCGCCCGTCGCCCGGTCGAGGTCTGCCTCCACCAGATCTGCCCCGTCCAGTGCGTTCTTCTTGCTCAGCTGCCGGATCGCCACCACGTCGTCCACCTGGATCGCCGTCTTGGCCTTTTCGTGCGCCTCCTTGTCCGCCCGCTTCTTCTCTTCCGTTACCACCATGGCCCGGAACGCCTTGCGCGTGTCGTCCAGGAACACCGTCTCCAGCTCCTTATGCTCGCTGAACTCAGACAGGCTGCGCACCGATGTCATGATCCGATCGATCGAGTCCTCGTCGATCGGCGCCTTGGCAAAGGCCGACTGACCCACGCGCACAATCGAGATCATGATCAGCATCGCCTCCGCGCGCAGAGCGTTGGTGCGCTCCGCATCCGACGAGATCTCCGAATGCCGCATCACCAGCTTTGTCAGCGTCGCCGACAGCACCGTCGCCAGGTAGTAGTCGCCGTCGAGGATCATCTGCCGCAACGGCGGCTTCTGTGCCGCCTTGACGGCATCCAACCGCGCCTGCGATGCCGATGTGCTGGTGAGGGCCGTTTCCGTGGCGTAGGTGCCGTCAGCCAGGACACGCCGCGAGCCCGTTGGTGCCGAGGGCTTGTGGTGGCCGTTGACCTTGTCGGCCTCTTCGCGGTCCTTCTCCTCGCTGCCGTCTTCGTGGTGGTCCAGCAGCCGCTGCTCCGAAGCCAGAATAGGAATCTCGCCGAGGCTGGCACGGATGCGCTTCCACGCCTCGCGGATGTCGTCCTCCTTCAGCGAGTACTCGCCAATGATCCACAGAATGCCGCGGTAGACCTTGCCCGCGCGCACTTCACTGAGCGTCTCCACGAGCTTCCGTACAATCGTAGGCCGCAGTTGCGGGAACTTCTCCACGACCTCCTTGACGAAGTTGATGACATCGACAGCCGAGGCGTTGTTGAAGTCGGCGACAAAGTCCATCAGCAGGTCGACCACGCTTGCGGCAACCTCAGAGAACTTGATGGCGCATTGGTGGATGGAGTGGATCAGCAACTGGCGGTATTCGGCGTTCTTCTCGTACTCGTGATCGACTGTCTTCGACAGCTCCTTCTTCAGAAGCAGCACAACCTCCTCGACATTCTTGCTCGAGACCATCTCAAGGCCAATTTCCAGAGCCTTTCTCCGCACGTCAATATCCGGGCTGGGCAGCACGCGCAGGACCTCCATAACCAGGTCGTCCAACACGCCCGGGTTCTTTCGCCGCAGCTGATCCACGCGGTCGAGAACGATAAGCTTCACGTTGTTGTCGGCTTCCTTGATGCTCAGTTCGATGAACTTGCCGGCCGCAGCCTTGACTGCAACCGGATTGCTGGTCAGGGATGTGAGAGACGACGCAGCTTCATACACGACTGTGGAGGTGCTGGCTTCGAGAAGGTCGAAGATCAAACGGAGGTAACGAGCCTAGCGAGTCAGTTTGTTATGTTCCTCTTCCCAGCCGGTGACTGTCTATCGGATATTGCCATCTCTTTCCTACCTTGTTTTGTGAGTTTTGCACGGCGTCTTTCCGGATGAACTCAATCTCGGCGAGCTGCAGCAGCTCTTCCGCGTTCGGGACGCTATCGAAGACGCTCGTCAAATAGGCCAGAGCACCTTCGTGGCTAATGCTGGAGAGGGCAGCAAAGCCGTTGCGCTTGCAGGTAGGGTCACTCTCGTTGACAATGAAGGCGGAGAGCAGTTCGGCGGCATCTGGGATGAGCGTGGGCGAGTGCTGGAAGATCGACGCAATGGCAAACACGGCGTTCTTTCGCACGTAAGCGTGACGGTGCTCTAGGCACGACCGGGCCGAGGACAGGAGTGGCTCGATAAGCTCGGGCTCCCGAAGCTTGCACAGGAAGCGCAGGGTGTTGCCTCGAATGTACTCGTTGGCGTGCTGAAGATCATTGCGAATGCCGTTGCTGAGGGGTGAGGTGTTAGAAAACAGGGACGCCCAATCCTTGCAAACAGCGGAAACGGAAGAACATACCAAACCAGGATCATCTCCTGCTTGAGCTTGCCGCTGGCGTCCAGCTTGGGACAGATCTCGTAGTAGAAGTACAGCAATTTCTTGAGCGGCTTCGACTTAGATGGCATGACGAAGCGGATGATGTGCATCAAGATACCAGGAAGCGGATCGCCGTTCAGCATAATGGTCAGGATGCGCTTCATTGTGTCCTGCTTGGACTCGTCGGTACCCTTCTCCAATTGGTTCTTGAGGTCGTTGAGGGAGGGAACGTCAGCGGCATTGTCCTGGTGGACAAGGCTGTACGCGCCATCGAGAAAGGTCGACATGATGGGCGAAATCTCGGGGAAGCTGTTTCTCTCGGTCGGCTAACCGCAGGCTTTTTCGTTGTTTTTTTGCTCGCGAGTTTCGGTTCTTGTTTATGACGCCCTCGAGGAAGAGTTGACACGAATTGACGGTCAGGGCACAGCTGACGCGTTTTGTCCTGCGTTCTTTCTCTCTGCTTATCCGCTTGCCGTCAGAAAGAGCCGCAGCCAGGCAGGCAGTACGCTGGAAGATAGGCGGTCGAGTTGTGCGGTCGGGGGGGAGGAGGGGGGAGGGGAGGGGTGCGTCGTCGTGAAGAGAGCGGAGTTCGATTCTCCCCCTGGCGATGAGAACAGCGTGCCAAATTGAACCCTAGCAAACCGGGCCCTCCTGTAATTGGGCGGTGAGCTGGGGGCCAGGTGGCAGTAATACCTTGAAATTTAGTCACGTGGAATGTGGGCTGTCGGAAGTGGGGCGTCGCGTCGCAGGAAAGAGGAAAAGCTACCGAGAAGCTCGTAACAAGTATCCCGACCTCGACTCGGCAAACACCCTACGAGGCAAGATGGCAGCCTCCAGTGAGCAGTTTTACCTGCGGTATTAGTATGTCAATGCATATTATGAGGGTACGCTCGGAGATTTGCTAACGCTTCTTTAGCTCAGGTCATTCAGGGCGGTTCGGCCACGAGTTTTTGGGTTCGTTTAGACAATGTCGCTGTGAAGCGCAAGGCAAACTGGACGAGCCTGCATGCTGACAGGAGTTGCAGAGTTTGACTTTCGGGTGGTTGGGGACGGCCGCAGTGCAATTGCCCGTTATGCGAACAACTCTAACTATCGCAATGATAGCCTCATTCGGAAAGAGAGTGAGTCTGGGGACGGAGAAGCATAGAAGGAGGCACGGGAAAAGCTGACCAGGATGCCGGACAGTGTATGTGAGCTCTCTCATGATTGAGGAGATCAAACGGATTGTCAAACTCAGCGAGATCACCAAGTGCGTGCGACCCTTCGACCCTACGGCCCTCTATGCTCTTCTTTCTGGTCGGTTTCGGTGCATTGCCGAGTGAGCAGCACGCTGACACCCCTGCAGAGAAGACCACGCAAAGTGGCCAAAGAAAAACAAGGACGGCCGGCAGGAGCTTGAACTGCGGATCGGCAACGATCACATCACATTCGAGGTACGAGACAAGAGACAGCAATTCGAGATTGGATCGATATGGGTTTGGGAGGCGGTCGCTAACGGATGTCTGCAACAGACCGCTAAGATCGGATCGCTCGTGGACGTGACGGAGTCGGCCGACCCAGAAGGCCTGCGGGTCTTTTACTACTTGGTGCAGGACCTCAAAGCGCTCGTCTTCAGCTTGATCTCGTTGCATTTCAAGATCAAGCCGATCTAATGGTACCCCGAACTCTATGCGCGCGGAATTGCGGAAGGGAAGAGATCGCCGCGCGCCTGTGCAGTGCTGGCAGGGAACACACGAGGCGGGTGTGTGCGCAGCAGTAACGCTGTCTATGGCAGAGGCGACGATTCGGTGCCTCGGTGCGGTGCCTCGGTGAAGAGGTTGAATTTATACTCACGGAGTTGGCAAGCGTTTGCGGACAGCAAGGCTCTAAATAGGCGCAAAGGCTCGGGGTCCAGGAAATCAACAAAACTTTAATCAGAATCATGTACGAAAGGAAAGGTTTGAGATATATGTGATCTGTTTGTCGACTTTCCAGGTAGGATGGCGATGCGGCTAGGTAGGGTTTGCCCCGACACCGGCCACCGTTTTTCTCCGTAAACGGACCGTCTTCGGCTCCGTTCTCAGTTTTCCAAACGGACCACCATAATGAGCGCGCTTTGCTCCTTCCTCCGTCCGTTTTTCTGCCGAGCCCGCCTGCCGATCGAGTGTCTTTTCACTCTTCTGCCATCTCTCCGCTTCCCCTTTCTCATGATAGCTTCAAGTTGCACGTCCGTTGAGCTCGTCAGTGCATTTGTCCCCTTCTGGTTTTTTATCCCATTTGCTTGGCTTTCTCTTACGCTCCCTCGCTTTTTCGTTCCCTTATCCATACGCTGTATCCATAAACGCGCTAGCGTCGTTCTGGGCCGTCACAGGCGTGCAACCTTTGCTCCGTTTCCATTGCACAGAACAGACGGTTAACGCTGCACCCACCCACGCACATCACCCTGTTGAATCACGCCTTCTCGTTCCGCGGGCCTTTACTTTTCCGAGTTTGGGCGGTCTACGGAGTACGGTATCAACGTTTTCTTTATCCAGTCTCAGCTCCTGCTTCCACAGCGACACGCCCGTCACACCGGATACTCGACAGAACCCCCCCCTCCCATCGCAACGACATCTGCCATCCCGTTCGCGGACCGTTGGGCTCTGCTTTGCATTGCCGACCGCCGCCCGATCATCCTCTTTCAACCGAACCGTGCGCGATCCTCACCGGCCTGTTGTCTGCAGCCTCGCCTTATCGCGTATCCCTGTATTTCCGTCACCCACAATGCCCACCCCATCCTCCCGCGAAGAGCCCGAATCTGCGACCTTCAACTCGACTTGCCCTGACGAGCAATCGCCCCGTGTTCCAACTGACTGGGCGCATTACCACCTACCGACATACGAGGAGATCATACGAGACTTCGGTGCCGACGCCAGCGGAAGCAGAAGTGGGACCGGGACCGGAGCCGGGACCGGGACCGGGATCGGAGCTGAAAGCAGAGGCGTTGCTGGAGACGGGAGCGAGGATGCTGCGACAGCGCCCAACGAAAGCCGCCCGCCAACCGACTCGGAGCACGTGCCATCGGCGTCCTTGACCGCAGCGTCGGAGGCACACCCAGCCAGCGGGATGGCGCCCGCGCGGGGACGGGGAACGGATGACGACGAAGACACGAAGCAATCGGACGTTGACGACGACATGGCCGAAGGAGCTTCGGCCCCTTCTGAGCCCGTCAGTCAAGTGCGCGGCACTCCCCTTTCCCGCAGTAGCGGCAACCGCGGTGTCGGCTTGCGGACAGGCAGGCGTGAAGCCGAGCCAGAACGTTGGGAGCCCCTGGGCGTCAATCAGGCTCTGCGGCGACACCTCGACGCAGCGAATCTCGCCGGCTACACCGGCCGGCGGGCCCTGGCTGCGGATAGCCCGCCAGCCCTCTCCACCATGCTCAGCGAGAGGACAGAAGACCCGCATGCGTTGGACGAGCTGTCTTGGGTCGACGACCAGTCGATGTATCTAGGCTGCGATCCGACGAGCTACAGAGTGCGTATCCATAGGGCCTCGCGACGACCCGACCTGCTGTGGCATAACCCGCGATCGTTTTACAAGCTGACCCCTCGTTAGATCATTCCCACGACCCCGTCCACCTATCTTCGGCCAGGAAGTCGATTTGAAGGCACACAGCAGTCGGAGCGGCAACGATACGACGTCCAGGTTGAGATCAAGCATGTCGATCTACGAGAGTCTTTCCTGTGCGGGTATTTGCGCATACAAGGTAAGAGTCAAAGTCGCACGGCGAGATTGCTTGCTTTTGCTCCTCTCTTTGTTTCCGTTCGTGACTGACATACTGTTGTGCCACAGGCCTTACCGATGACCATCCCACACTCACGACGTATTTTGAAGGCGAGATCATTGGGTCCAAGTACGGCTTCAACACGAAGCACGCATCATGGGGGGCCAACGACCGCATCGACATGTCGCACTGGGCCAAGTTTCCGGCATTCCGACAGTTTGCCAAGCAAGCCAAGAAGGGCAACTTCATGATCAAGGAGCACCTCCAGAAGGAGAACATTTTCATGCGGTGGAAAGAGCATTTTCTAGTGCCTGACCATCGCGTGCGGACGATCCACGGTGCTAGTTTCGAGGGATTCTACTATATCTGCTTCAACCAAGTGGAGGGCGTTGTGCACGGCATCTACTTCCACTCGAAGAGCGAAAAGTATGGCGTTGTGCATCGAGCGGTGTCCAGGCAAAACAGGAGGCTAACGGTTTTGTCTAGGTTCCAACAGCTCGAGCTGAAGCATGTCAACAACCGCGGCTGCATGAGTGCGGTGGAATTCCGGTGAGGGCGGTAAAACGACGACCCGTGGCAGACACGAGACCTTCCAAGAGACGGTCCACGAATGCAAAGGACATTTTATCGCCATTGCGCAGGAGAAAAACAGTACAAATTGCTTCTGGAATGGGTTGTTCCTCGTGGCTTCTCTCTGTGGGAAGATAAAAAGGAGACGAAGGTGAACGGCGCAAAGGGAGAAGCGATGTGTCTCTTTTTTTTCTTTTTTTTTTCTCTTCCTGGCTCTTCTCTCTTGTATTCACCGTCCATTATGGCCTGGGTCGTATTTGACTTGCCCTTCTACTTGCGTTGCTGGGCGTGCGAGCGTATGTTTGTTTGTTCGTTTTTTTTCCTTCTTGTCGAGTTTGTATCGAGAATGATGAGATGTATTACCCCCCACCACACACCCTACACACAATGAAGACAAGAAGCTATTGTTTTTATTCACGAGCTGCAGTTCTGTCTTGACTGATATACCACGGGAGGCGGGTCTGGCCTCGCAGCAGCAGCAGCGTCCTTTGCTTCTGTTCCTGGCCCGGATGCGACAGCGGCGGTTTCTCCGTCCGCAAGGTCTGGCGTGCTGTCCGGCAAGGGAGGACTGGCCGCTGCAGGCGAAGGGGACGCCGTCGGCGAAGGCTCCTCGGGCCGGAATTTGCGGAAGTAGCCGCGGCGGAACGGGTTGAGGTCGTCGGCGGTCTGCCCGGCCAGCCGCACGGTCGTGGAAGGGGCGGCGGCAGAGGCCGAGGCCAGCGCAGCGAGCGCGTCGGCGTCGACGTCGGCGTCGGGAAGCCGCCGGTACGTGATGAGGCGGCGCGACCCTGTCTTGTCAGTGCGGTCCTTGGTGGCAAACACGATTTCTTTTTCTACGCACAGCGAGTGAACACCTGCTTGGACACAGACACGATGGCCAAGCACGGGTGCGTAGGGATTGGCAGCTCCTGCGCCTGGTCGTTGGCCGTAGGCATCCAGAAGGCGAGGCGGCCGTCATCGACGAGCGTGTCGGCGGCGAAGCGGAGGAGGTCGTCGAGCAGGGCGAGAAAGCTGTATGGCTGCTTGGGCGGGATGAACAAAGGGTCCCTTTTGCGTGTTAGTCGAGGAGGCACGCAAAACACTTCACTGTGGGACAGCATGCACGCACTTGAACTGTGTCTTGCCGGCCTCGACAATCCACGGCTTCTTGTCGGCGTTGCGCACGCCCAGCACGCGCGGGCCCTCGCGCACGCCGTACGGCGGGTCGCAGACGATGCCGTCGATCCAGCGGCGGGCGGCGGCCGAGGCGCTGGAGCGCAGCGGCGCGTGGGTCAGGTCGGCGGTAAAGACGTCGCCGAAGCGGGCGAGCAGGCCGTAGTGCTCAAAGTTGCCGCGGACGTCGCAGCGGCCGGCGCGGGCGCCGCCGCTGCCGCCGCTGCCGTTGATGCCGGCGGCGGCGCCGCGCACGGCGCGGCCGTCAATGTCGCTGCCCCAGGCGACGGCGCCGCAGTGGGCGGCGGCGAGCGGGAAGCTGCCGGTGCCGACAAAGGGGTCGTAGAACAGCTTGCCGGGGCCGGCCAGGGCCAGGTTGGCGGTCACGAGCGACAGCTCGGCGTCCATGCTGGTGGTGGCAATGTAGCGGCGGGCCTTGAGGTCGAAGGCGTTGATGGTGTCGCCGCGGGCGGTGGCGGCGACGCGGCGGCCCAGGTAGTAGTGGTCCGGGTCGGCGATGCCGAGGTCGACGGCCGCCAGCGGCCACTGCTCGAACACGGTCAGCACAAAGGCCGGGTCGCGCAGGTCGATGTCGCCCTCCAGCGGCAGCAGGTCGGCGAAGCTGTCGATGAGCGCCAGGCGCGCGGCCGCCGTGCGCTTGCCCCGGAACGAGTCGATGCCCATCTTGAAGGTGGCCGTGCGCCAGGCCGGCCACAGCGGCGCGGCGCGCCGGCGCACGTCGTCGCGGAAAGCGTCCAGCGTGGCGCCGCGGCCCCAGAGGCTGTGGATGGACTGGACGAGCAGCGAGCGGCGGACGAGGCGGGCGGCCGCCGCGTCGTCGGCCAGACGGACGACGCAGAAGGGGGACTAGCCTCTGTATAAGCGTGTGGACAAGAACAAAGAACAGAGAGGAGCTACGCGCGAGAATTGGCTGTACCTCTGGATCATAGGAGACAATCTCGAGGTCGAGGCCCTCGAGAGTGGCCAGCGCCTGGATCTCGGCGAGCCGGAACGTCTCATGGGACTGGCTGAAGCGGACGAGGTACTCCATGGCGGCGCGGCATGGCTCGTGTGCAAGCAACCCAGTACAAAAGAGACGAGGGACCCGATCGCGACGTCGCAGGCAGTGCGTGGGCAGGGAGAGAACGAAAAAGAGCAGAGAGAGAAGACGAAGTAGAGGTTTTTAGTGGGCCCCGCGTCTAAATTTCAGAACGTCCCGCGCGCTAGAGACAGCCTCGTCTCACACAAACGCCCTCCATCGCCCGTCAACCGCGCCCACCCAACCCGCTCGCGATGCTCCCGTTCTCTGCGGAGCGGTCCGTCTACCAGACGGCCAACGGCTTCTTGTCCTATGGCACCATGAACAGCCACGTTGACCCGGCGCAGGCGCCGCCAGCGTCGGCCGCGACGCCGCGCCCCAAGAAGAAGCCCTGGGCCGGCTTCCAGGCCCTCGACTTTGTGCGCCAGGTCGACCTCGTGCTTCCGCGCGCCTGTGCCGCGGACGTGCGGCAGGCCCTTGCCTCCGCGGCCGCGGCAGACGAGCCGGGCGCGGGGCGGGCCCGGTACGCGCGCGTCGTGATGACGCTGGGGCAGGTGTTGGAGGGCGAATTCTTCAAGGCGTACGTCAAGGCCGGCAGCGTCCTGATGCTCTCGCAGGGCCGGCCCGGTCAGGACAACGTGTTTGCGCTGCGCGACGGGCGGCTGACGCTCTTTCTCGAGCGCGAAACCTACGAGCGCGCCGGCCTCGTGGGCAAGCCGCAGGGCGCCAAGGGCGGCCGAGGGCTGCGGCCTCGCTGGGGTGAGTTTCTTTTTTATTATTTTTTATTGGGGTCTTGATCTAACAACCCACTCCATAGTCGTCGAGTTTGATCTCAATGCCAAAGCCATGTGGCCCGGCAAGAGCGGCTTTGAACGGCTTCGCTACGCGTGCAAGAACGTGCTGAACACACCAGTCGTCTGGCTCTTTTGCAATCTGCTCGACGGTACGTGCCTCTATCTCTTCCAACCTACCATCCCCGCCTTTCCCCCGTCCGTCTCTCCTAACTGCCCGCCCCTGGCCAGACCCGGATCCGAACCCTCTCGCTGCGCTTTGTCCCACCGTCGTCACAGCCGCCCCCGTCGTCCAGGACTATGACCGCATCCGGACCCCGCCCCTCGGTCGTCCGGCCGCCATCGTGGAGGGGGACAGACTCCACGGGGCCAGCATCGACGACATCGAGGATCTCGTTGAACTGTACGAGTGGCTGTCGCTGGTGCGCCTCGGCAGCCCGCGGCTCGCCGACACCGACACCATTGACCCGTTTCTGAGCCGGTACCAAGTGCCTGGCGGACATGGGCAGGCAGAAGAGGCCGAGCGTGGTCAGGAGACACAGAAAGCAGCAAAGGCCGCGAAGACGACGCCGGCCGTGGACGATGTCTGCGTCGTCCGCTGGCAGGGGTTCCTCTCGCCGGCCTGGGTTTGCCAGACGCTCCTAGTTGTCCTAGGCGCCATGCCATCACCCCAGAGTTGGTTTTCCCTGAGCGCGACGAGCTTTGCCAACGCACAGGGCCTGGCCACGGGCGAGGGCGCAGAATGCACGTTCTTCCGGCCCGCACATGCCCCGGGCGAGTACATGCAGTGGGAGGTACGGGGACATGAGTAGCTGGATGGCCCTAGTGGGGGAGAAAAACGTTTCCGTGCCTTCACTGCCGCGCACGCACATTCCGCCCCTCGCCTGTCTCGGCCTGGGCCGTGCCGCCGAGCACCTCCTCGACCAGCTCCCGCAGTGCGGCCTGGCCCTCTTCCGTGTGGAAGTCGGGCCGCGCAGCCAGCTCTTCAATGCGGCGGCGGAGGGCGGGGTCGGGCAGGGGTTCCTCTGTCTGCTCCGAGGCGGAGGCTGCGTTGGAGCCGGAACCAGAGCCGGAGCCGGAGCCGGAAACCCCTATACTCTCGGAGGACGTCTCCGGCACCGGCATCGTGCCCAGGCGCACGGTCATGCCCGGCGGCGGCGACGGCAGCGCGCCGTCCACGAGCACGCCGTCATCGCTGCTGTCGCCGTCGTTGTCGCTGTTGCCGCCGCCGTTGCCGCCGCCGCTGCCGCCGCTGCTCGTCTTGCCCAGCGTCTGCAGGTAAGCAGCGACCTCGGGGAAGTCGCCCTCGGCCGCCAGCTTCTCGGCCGCCGTCAGGCCGTCGGCGCCGCGCAGGGCCGGGTCGAGGCCGAGCTCCTCCACGAGGCAGCGCGCGGCGGCGACCGACTCGACGACGAACAGGGCGGTCTCGTGGTCCTCGTCGCGCAGGTCGACAGGCACGTGCAGCTCGCGGACGAGCGTGCGCAGCAGGTCGAGGTGGTCGTAGCTGGCCGCGGCGTGGACGAGCGAGTAGCCATGGTCGTCCTGCTGGCGGGCGAGCGCCGGCTGTTCGCGGAGCAGCGGCAGCAGCGCGGGGCTGTTGTCAGCAGCCATGATGTAGGGGTTGGGAGCCATTGTTTTCGAGCGGAGGGGGTGGTCGGTATTGTAGTTGCGAAACGTCTTGGTGAACGTGGGAGAAGAAAAAAAACTGTCGAGATACGTGTTCCACTTTTTTTTTTGCCTTATACCGAACATGGGGGGTTGCTGTTAAAGACGATTGTTAGACGAGGAAGGAGCGAAGGAGGTCTGTCAAGCTGCCAGGAGGATAAAACTGCCGAAATTCTACGAGTATCTCTTGAGAAAATATAATCCCCATTCTTCTCTTTCTTTTTCTTTGAAGCTGCGGTCGATTTGTCTGAAATTACCTTTATATTTACCGGTATGCCGCTACCGGACGCAGCCCATATCGTCCCGGTTCGCACCACACAGAACCCCGCCAGCCTCGAGAGATCCTGGAAAGCACTGCAGTATCTCTTGGACGAGCCGCAGAGTGAGGAAATGAATTTGGCTGGAAAGGAGACTACAAACATCATACCTCTGAACGCTGCCACCCACAGACAGTGGGACCGGTATAAGTTCGCCTTGCGTCCTATCGGAGACGCCACAGTCCACAGCACTGCATCCTAGTGCAGGTGGTCTGGCTCGATGTCGACGCCGACCAGGACGGACAACACAGAGACCACTATGCACTCCGCGGGTTTGTTGACTTCCGCCGTCCCGACGCTAGCGGTCACTTTCCGGCCGTGGAGAATGGAGATACATTTGAAATCTCGACCTCTGATCCCACGAACCGGCCCCTTCCGAGCTTGCGTATGCTCCAGATGCAATATAGCGCCCACAAGCCGACTGCCGGAATGCGCGCTGCTGCTATACTGCGAGATATCTTCAGCAATGACCCGCCCGATGACGACGGCGCTGGTGCGTCACCCCTCGCAAGGCTTTTCAGCAGAGATGGGACCAGAATGTGTACGGCCTTAGCCCTGCCAAGTACTTCGCCATGCTCTTCAATCTCGAGGGAGCTTTGATCAGAAGTGATTATCTTGATAACGACATGATCGTTGCTGGGTTGATCTTGGCTCTGCAGGACCTACTGGACGTGGTCTGGTTCCCTACCTCGCATCAGTACACGGCAGATGCGATCGAACCTCTCTCGGCCGACATAGCCCAGGCCTCCGCTCAAAAGCGCTTCTTAGTGTTACCCTGCTTCCTCCCACCTGGAAAGAATGGGACCGTGGGCCACTGGGTGCTGGCGATTGTGGACAAGGACGCCAAGAAATTGTATTGGGTGAATACGCTGCAGTCGTGGTCGACCAAGACCCTTGAACGCAAGCTCAACCCATACTTGGTGCGCCACAACATGATTCTTGGCACGTTTGAACAAATCCACGTCAAGGTCACCGCGCAGCCGCAGCATTGGGAATGTGGGTTCCTGCTCAAGATTTCGGGAGGAGGACGTGCCACCCCCGTGGCGGTCCCTTGTCGATGCCGCGATAGAAAAGGGCGTCATCGAGCACGATACGGGGGATCGCTGGAAATCCGTTTTTGCCCAAGAGCAACGCAGGAAGATGCGGCAATTCGTGGAAAGAGATGGGTCCTCAGACCGGGAGCTTGATTAGGGAAAAGCCTCGTCGGCGAAGAAACCCGGCCCAGCCCATCCTACCGGGAATGTTGGCGGTGAAGATGCTTTCAGGGACGACAAGGACACGAAGCGTGACGAGAAAGTGGTTGTGGAAGAAATGTCTCGTCTGCACGTTGGCGACGTGCAAGTCGGCGAGATTACCGTTGCCGGGGCAGTCGAGGTGGCTGTCCTAGCCAAGGAAAGGACGTGGCATCAGATCAGAAACCGTGCCAAGAGTATCAAGGGAAGTATGGGGCAGCACTTTACGTCGTCGAACTAAATAGGCGTCTTGGTTCTTCTCTACTGTCCCCGTGCCGGATTTGCGAGGCAATCACAGCGAAAAAGAGCGAGCGAAAAATCCCCCAAACATGCTATCGTCACTAGGCATCGTGGAGAGCGAGTCGGAGGAAAGCTGACCGGCAGCTAGCAGCGCTTGAGAAAGCGCACCAAGAGCGTTCGAGACAGCGTCCGGCGTCAGTTTGCCCAGAGGCAGTAGACTGTCCGTGCAGGTTTCTTTCGGTTGATCGTACGGGATGGGATGGGATGTTCGGGAATTTTTTTATTCAGACGGATTGTAAGGGGTCATCAGACGAGCTGTTTTTTTTCACTGGTAGACTCGCAGGTGTAACTATTCAAAAAGATTACATGCTAATATATCAGTTACTTTTATCTAACCAGGTCGCTCTTTCCTCCCACGGAACATCCGGAAGCGTCCTTGCTTCTCTCCATCCTTGGCGGCGGCTTCCATTTCCGCCGCCGACCGGATGAGCCTTATTGCCACGGCGTCTCCGATGATGACCGATTCATGCACCGCCCACTCAACGGCAGCTCTATCACGTTCAATGTCCGCCGGCGGTGGCTCTTCTCCTCTCATTTTGGCATCCTCCAGATGGTAATCTAAGGATCTCTGGATAAACGACAGGACGGTGGTTGCGGATTGCACGGCGTCGAGCGCGCGGAGCATGATTTGCGCTTCGTCGACCATGGTGGCGGCGCCTTTGGTCTTACTGAGGCAGAGTGACGCAGCAAGATCGACTCGCTCGGCGACTTGCAGGACGGACTTGTTTGCCGCTTCGATTTCCCGCATCGCCCGGACACTCCCGAGGCCGAACATCGATATCCGACTCAGCTTCTCTGAACCTACTCGCACCGAGGCTGCTGTTCTCTTGGTGTATCTCCCTTCTTGTTCTTTTGTTTCCACGAGTGCGTCTGGGGTCAGGGCGAGGTCGACGGCCGCCGTGGCGGCGGCCGTAGCCACCACAGCGACCGTAACTGTATAGCACACCTCTGGGATCCAAAAGTGGCGGCCGGGCACGGCATCCTCTCCGTCCTCACCGAACACGAGCTTGAGGGAGAGTCTGGTCGCATTAATCAAGCTCATCCGAGCCTCGTACAATGCCGCCCGGGACTGCTTGGCGCTCTCGTCGAGTTTCTTGTCTGGCACCGGGGGCGGAATCGACCCCGGCAACAGACTCCGACGCAAGAAGCTTGGCTGAGGTTTTGAGCGCGGCGCCTGGTGCGGTGGCTGCTGCTCAGTAATCGGTGCCGCACTGCCTGTATCGGAATCACAGGCAGTACCTGTGGTTTTGCCACCATGTCCACGAAGATGCATTTTGCTGGTCAAGGGCATGGCTGGTTTTTTTCCGGATGGTATTAATGGGAGCATGGCGATTTCTGGAGCGGTCGCATTGCTAAAGATGGAAAGAGAGGAAAAGGGGCAGAAGGGAGATGGATGAGAATTATATAGGGTGCGGTAGGGCTCACGGTGTGAGGGCTTTGCTCCTACGTGATGGTGACGTCTCTCGTCGCCTCCAGACCAACATCGCCGCCGCACTACTTCATGAGGCATTACAGAGTCTCCGATTGACCTCTTAGTTGGAAGGCCCAAGGGCGACGTCAGTGATGATGCTTTCGGCCTTTTCCGTTTTTTTTTCACTGGAACACGCAGAATGACCGTCCGCACGTCGTTCCCGCATCAACTCTGCGAGAGTTCCTGGGCTGTCCTCGTCCGCCCTGGCCCGTCCTGGCTGTAATCGCGTCCTGCCTTTGTCATCCTGGCCGTATATTTATCCTGCCTTTGCCACGCACCGCATGCGCGGTTGGTTGATGGTCGAGAGTCATCATCGTGGGAAATGATGCGACGTCTCTCCATACTCCGTATCTTATGCCGTACTCCGCAAAACGTACTCCGTAGTGCCGCGACGCTAAGCACAGACGGATCGCCCGCCGTTTACCGCCGTCTGCCGCCATTGCTCCGCCCGTCCCCCCCCACCACCCCTGCCCACGCAAGGCGCCGCTGCCATCGCCTGCATGCTCATCCTGCGTGGAAAGCACGACCCAAAGAGCCTGTCCCTTCCCGCTTACCAGTACAGTCGGTCATTTCTGCCTCCTGTCTTGGGAAGGCTCCTTCTCATATATTCGCCCTCCTGCTACGCTCCTGCCCATCTGGTCAAGAGTTTGTCTGGAAAGAGTCCCCGGGCGGTTTGAGGACCAGCCTGCTGCATCCCCATTTGACTCCTGAAATTCTCCGTGACTCTCTCGAACAACAACCCGTTTCCTGTGTATCCCTTTGTCACGTCAAACATACATATATCTATATTATATCCCCCCCTGCAGCATCCCAGTCAGCACGCACTCTTCGCCGCCGCTTCTGCGCATCCGTATCGCTCACCCCCCCTTTGTCAGACACAACCCTCGGCGTGGCGGCTGCCGGCACCCTACCTGTGATCATGGCCTCGGCTCAGGATAAGACCTATGCTTGTGCCCTGGAGCGCAAAACAGACGGGGCCGACGATGACAACATTTTCACCAGAACCTTGATTGCCCTCGATGACCTTGCCACCTACTTGCCCACCTATGTCAGCCGCATTCCGTCCAGCGAGACCCTCATCCTCCGCCAGAACGCCCTTTTTGAAAGCGGAGGATCGATCGAGACGCTCAGCGTACCTAACGGCACCGTAAAGCTGCGTCTCCACAAGCGTATCGGCGAGGGCTCCTTTGGCGTCGTCTTCTCCGGAATCATGCTGCCGGAAGACAAGGCCGATGCCCAGGCGGCCGGAAAGTGGGTTGCTGTCAAGATTGTGAGTTTTTGTCGGACAGCCGTCTTCGTTGCCCTTCTTTTTTTTTCTGATCTCTTGATAGGAGTTGTTGAGAGTCAAGCAACCACAGCTCCGCGAAGAATACCGCACATTCAAGACTTTGGAAGACTGCCGTACGTTTTTTTTTTTCTCTTCTTCTTCTTTTTTCTCTTCTTCTTCTTTTTACCCTATCCCTTCTTGATTTTTCGGCTTCTCCTCGATTATCATTTGGTAACCCGCCTCATTCGCCTCTCCAGCCGGCATCCCTAGGGCATACCATTTTGGCGAGATGGACTCCCACAAGGCTCTCGTTATGGACCTGCTTGGGCCTTCTGTAGAGAAGTGTCTTCAAAAATGTGGCGGAAAGTTCTCCATCAAGACGGTTGCCATGCTGGCTAGGCAGATGATCTCCAGGCTACAGGATCTTCACGAAGAGTGCCTTGTCTACCGTGACATCAAGCCCGATAACTTCCTTGTCGGCGTCCCGAGCACCCAGAACATCACCACTGTCCACCTCATCGATTTCGGGCTGGTCAAGCAATACCGCGAATACCGCGACCCTATCCCTAGAGCCCACATTTTCAATGACACTACCAAGTCGCTCACTGGCACTGTCCGATACATGAGCGTCAACGCGCACAACTTTCAAACCCAGTCGCGCCGGGACGACATTGAGGCCCTGGGCCACGTTCTCATCTACCTTTTGACCGGACGACTCCCCTGGCAAGGCTCCGAGAGTGAAGTGGACCGTGACATCCGTCACGAACGCATGCGTGAAAAAAAGAACGCCACCCGCATAGAGGAACTCTGCGCCGGTTGCCCCCCCCAGTTTGCCGAGTACATGACCTACGCGCGCAAACTCAAATTCGCGGACACACCGGCCTATGACTATCTACGCACGCTCTTTTCCGATGTCATAAATGAGCTAGGTGTCCCGGACGACGGCATTTTCGACTGGATGCTGCCATCAACATGCCCGCCGACACTCAAGGCCGAGTTCGTCCGCCTGTTCCAGTCCAACGACCCTCCGGCGGCAGCCAACACTATAGCCCAAACTGCAGCCAACACTGCGGCCGCCACCGCGGCACCTACTAGAAGGATACGTGCTCTCTTTTATGACAGCGTCACGCTGAACGAAATGGTCTCCTTGTATCGTGATATCAGCAAGAACCGAACCAAATTTCACAGCCTCGTCGTCACGGATGCGGCCCGGCGTAGTCGCACCAGCGGCGCTATACAACCGACAACGGCGACAACCACAGCTGACAATGCCATCGTGCCCGACGTGATTGTACAAGCAGTGGCCCGGATCCAGAACCTGTCCTTCAAAGACATGTTGGCCAACCTTTCTGGCGGCGGCGACGGCAACAGCAGCAGCACCGCCCCACCCTCCGTGATTTCCTCGTCCTTTATCGAACTCATGGACAACAAGCTCGTCAAGGTGATCAACGAGCTCAAAGATATGTGCGACCAGCTGCTACAGAATAGCGACTGGTCCACCGGTCACGAGCGCGTACGCGGCTGGATTGATGAGCTGCTTGCTGCCGTGCCCGAAGAACAGGAGCGCGTGCTTGTCGCTTACGCCAGATGGAAGGAGTCGCAGGCCCAAACTGTGCCCGGCACGGATGCTCCAGCGGCTGATGCTGCACTGACGCGGCCCCAGGACGACAACCACGGCCTTCGATTGGACAACGGAGGTCCTGGCTTGTTAGAGGTTGACATGCCTCCCCGGCTGGAAGTGGACGGCCAGGACAGCGCAGCCACCGTCGGTAGACCGCCTGTCCCCGGCCTTCAAAGCACGGCGTATGACAGCACTGGCGACCACGACGACTCGGACAATCCTGACGCGTTCGCCTTGGTCTATAGGACGGCCTCGGGCTCCCGGAAAGTGGTGCGACTGAACAAGAACTGATGCTTGTTTTTCTGTTTCTGCATTGTTGTCATTGGACCACAGCGTGCATTTCTTTTCACTTTCATAGCGATCTTGTCCAGCGATTTTTTTTCAGCGGTATTGTACAACGACACGACAAAGCGGACGGCCAATAGGGCCCAGAACATAAGCAATATCATTTTTGCATGCCTACTTCTTGAACAGACACGGCACGGGATGGCTTCTATGTATTGTATTCGTCTCCCTTTGACTAGGCTTCTCAAATATGCCGCTCGTATGCAAACACCTTCGTTCGCACCTCTCCGGGCGCAGCCAGAACAGATATGGCCGTCTTTAGGCGTAAAAGTTGACCGTCTGAAAGAAGCATTGTCAGCAGGCGGATGGGCAAGATGAATGGCGAAGTAGAAAAACTGTATACGTACGTCCTTCTTCTTGGCCTGCACCTCGGCAATGGCGTCGACGTAGTGCTCGTGACTGATCTGGTTCTTGCCCATGCGGAGGGCAATCATGCCGGCCTCGACGCAGACGGCCTTGAGCATGGCGCCGCCAAACTCGTCCGTGCTGCGCGCCAGCTCGCCCCAGTTGACCGCCGGGTTGACCTTCATCTTGCGGCTGTGGATCTTGAGGATCTGCGCGCGAGCCTCCTCGTTGGGCAGCGGAAACTCGATCTTGCGGTCGAGCCGCCCGGACCGCAGCAGCGCCGGGTCCAGCACGTCCACGCGGTTTGTCGCCGCCAGCACCTTGATGCGGTCGTCCGACGCGAAGCCGTCGAGCTGGTTGAGCAGCTCCAGCATCGTGCGCTGCACCTCGCGGTCGCCCGACTTCTCCGAGTCGAACCGCTTCGTGCCCACCGCGTCCAGCTCGTCGATGAAGATGATCGCCGGCGCCTTCTCCTTGGCCAGCGCAAAGGCGTCGCGCACCAGCTTGGCGCCGTCGCCGATGAACATCTGCACCAGTTGCGGGCCGGCCAGCTTGAGGAACGTCGCGTCCGTCTGCGCCGCACATGCCCGCGCCAGCAGTGTCTTTCCGGTGCCGGGTGGGCCATACATGAGAGCGCCTGGAGAAGGGAAATGGTTGTCAGCTTGAAATACGACGGAAAGACGAGCCAAAGAAACGCCTTAGCTCACCCTTTGGTGCCTTGATGCCAATCTTCTTGAACCGCTCGGCCTCCTTCATCGGCCACACAATGGCCTCGACCAGCTCCTCGATCTGCTTGTCCAGGCCGCCCACGTCGCTGTACTTCTCCGTCGGCTTCTCGTCGACCTCCATAGCCTTGACGCGACTATCGTACTCAGCCGGCAGCGTGTCGAGGATCAGGTACGAGTCCTTGTTGACGCCGATCAGGTCGCCCGGCTTGAGCGTCTCGGGGTCGACCAGGCCGATCAGCGGCAGAAATATCGTCTGCCGCGTCGACGTCTTGATCACCGCCGACTTGCCCACGCGTGTTGCGTCCAGGTCGATGTTGGCGCCGTCCTCGGCCGACTCGGCCGTCGGGTCCAGGTCGAGCAGCTCCACCACGTTGCCGACAAGGTACGGGAGTTGGCTGCAGCATGGTCAGCGGCATGGTCAAAGCAAAGGCGTCAAGGGACCACCATACCGGTTGTTAGTAATCTTCTCCTGGTTGTCCTTGATCTTCTCGCCCATCGTGGACTTCTCGTGCCCCAGCCGCAGAAACTCGCTCTTCATGATGCGCGACTCGTTCTCCAGCAGCCTCCGGCGCGTGATGATCTCTTGCGTACTCAGGCTCAGGATCTCCTCGTCCAGCACATCGTCCTCCTCCGGCTCGGCGTCCTTCATGTCTGCGTCGTCGCCGCCGCTGCCACCAGCTGCGGAGTCCTTGCCGTTTTTCTTGTCTTCATCCTTCTTGTCATCCTTGTCTTCGCGCTCATGGCGCTCCATGTCGTCGAGCTCTTCGAGGGTAGACATGTCGGGCGGATGAGGAACCGGAACCGGGGACGGATTGTGGGTGTGGCAGGAGGCTGTCGCAAAGCAGGCAACAGAAAAAGGTGCGGTCGGTTGCTGTGAGGAGTGCAGACAAAGGTGATGGCAAGTTTGCGCTGCGGATAGCTGTCGTCTTGCTGGTTCAATACAATGCGGAGTGGTTGCTGTGTTGAGAGGCTTCGCTGGGAAGCTTCGCTGGCTAGCAAGCAAACATAGGCAGGCGCCGTAGCGCGCGTCGTCCCGCCACATTTCAAAAATGACTAATCATGGTTATGGTCACGTGCGGGCCACCGGGGTCTGGCAGCTCTTCTCGAAGAACAGGAAGTGATATTACTTCTACAAACTGACGGTATCAAACGCAAAAGGGCTATGGACCCGTCCCCCAGAAACGCCAGAAACAGAGAAAGATATAAAAGCAAAAAAAAAACGGAAACCGCAGAGCGCAGACCACTGAACGCCGATCCAAAGTACATAGAAAGCAGCGGTGCCGTTCGAAGGGTTTCTAGGCGTCACTCTTAGGAGACGGGAAAGACAGAAAAGGCCGGAAGCCGCAGCTGTCAGGGAAACAGGGACAAGAAGAGGGGACGAATGTGGTGCCGTTCTAGGGCTACTCGTCATCGACAATCCGGCTCGCGATCGGACCAATGAACGGTACTTCGAATCTAGACAAGGGAGGAAATGCGCGGTTAGCGACGCAAGAACGTCAAATCATATGAAATGGAATGGTTTGCACACGAACCGGTCGAGTGTATCGGCGTCGCGGTAGGCCTTCATCGTCAGGAACGCGATGAGGCCGAGGTCGGCCAGGAAGACCACCCAGCCCAGGAAGCGCGACCATGAGACAAGTAGGTGGACGACAAAAACCGCCGTGAAGAGAAGGCTTGCCTGCCATGCGTGGAAGCTGTGCGAGGTTTCAGCGTTAGCCTGTGGTTCGCACAGAGCGCCCGGGGTTCCCGGACAAGGGGGGAGGGAGAACCTACCGAACGTAGTCGCTCTTGCGCTCGAGAATTAGGAGCAGAATCGACCCCAGCGGCGGAAAGGCCAGGTACGCCAGGCACGCTTCGTGGTCTAGGCGAAGGCCCAGGCTCGTGTCGAATTCGCTGATCACGCCGTCGCGTCCGTGGTCATACAGTACGTCGTCGGGGTCGCCACCGGCCTCGCCGCCGTCACCGCCGTCGCCGCCGTGCTGGTACGAGAAGTAGGTCGGGCTCGGGATGCCGCCCGACCACTGGCGCTGTGGCCGGGGATGCTGCAGCGGCGGCGGGCTGCTGGCGGCCGCGTTGGCCTGCTGCTGCTGCTGCTGTCGCGGCGAGAAGGGCCGGCGCTCGAGCGATGCGCGCGGCGACGCAGCGCCGCCGGAGCCTGTCGGCGAGAGCGTGCGCTCGTGCTCGGGCGGCGAGGACTGATAGGGAGCGAAATCCATCGCTGCAGGTACGGATGCTGGATGGGGGGATCGATGTCGGGCGCGTTGTGCAAGGATGAAAGCTGTGGAGAGAGCTCTGTCTAAATGTGCGGAGACAATTAAAATGGACATGGCCTAGGCTGGCACAGTATATGTACTGTATATATTTGTATTTTACACTGTGTGTTGGTCGCGACTTTTGCTGCGACGTAGGAACATGGAAGAGTTGCCATTGTATGCAAGAACCACTGACCCGTCATAGTCGTCTGCCGAGCCCCCTCGACTACTGCTCCTTTGGTGCCTCGGCACCGCCCTCCTCCAGCATCGTCTTGCGGCTCTCCATGGTCAGCCACAGGCTCTTGCTGGCACCCTCCAGCGCCGTCGTGAGGCCCAGGCCGGCGCTCTGCAGCAGCGCCACGAGCTGCGCCTGCAGCCCCGCCTTGCCGCCCTGGATGGAGCCGACCCAGCGAACGCCGTCCATGTCGAACACCTTGCCCTCGACGCGGCCGCCGACCAGCATCAGCTTCTGCAGGCCGTTCTGCACCGGCAGCTCGTAGTAGCTGGGGCTCTTGCGGCGTGTGGGCGGCGGGAACGCCGGCGCGTTCGGCGCGAGCACGGACAGCGCGGCGGCGAGGTGCGCCGGCGACACGACGGGGAAGGTCAGGGCGGCGAGGGGCCCGACGAGCAGCGGCTGCAGCTGGCCAAAGGTGGAGCGCTCGGGAGACGTCGCACCCGCGGCCTCGGCCTCCTTGACGGCCACGTGGGCGGCGGCCGACAGGTCGTGGTTGTAGACGCTGCCGGGGGGGCCCTTGAAGCGCTTGCCGACGGCGGCGGTGGCGGCGCGGGTCGACTCGGCCGTGACCGTGGACGGGTCGAAGAACTCGACGAGGCGGAAGGCCATGCTCAGCAGGCCCTTCTGCACGACCTGCAGGTGGATGTGGGACGGGAGCGACTCGGGCCACTCGATGCCGAGCTGCTTCTGCTCCTCGCCGACGCGGCGCAGCGCCAGGGTCAGCTCGCGCCGCAGCGCGGCCCACTCCGGCCCTGTCAGGTTGTTGTGCTGGAAGAGGAGCATCAGCGGCGTCGTCCGCACGAGCGACGTGTAGGTGCGCAGCAGCTGTGCCTTGCGGGTGTCGGGCTGCCGCGCGGTCGGTGGTTGTGTGGGCGGGACGTAGTCCTCCGGCAGCGCGATCTTGGTGCGGGAGAGCGCGGTCGCTCCGCTCGCGCATGCGGCAGCAGACGTGTGAAAGGAGGCCGTCGACGCAGACAAGGGCAGCACAGGCCGGGGTCGTGCCGCTGTGCGGGAGCGGCGGGTGTAGGGAGACGAGGTCGTCGAACGGCTGGAGGAGGAAAAGCCCCGGACGATGCTCGAGCCGCGCGCAGACGGAGAGGCGGAGCACTCGGCCACACAGCGCCCGAGCGGCTGCGCCATTGTGGAGGAGAGAAGCCGTGGCGACATTGTGGAAGAGCACGCAAGGCGTCGGGAGGCGTGGGTGCTGTTCTCTAAATTCTCTTAAACTCTGAAAATATTCTAAACTCGCAACGCCCCATTGAGAGAAGCACGGACCAACGAGCGAGCAACGCGAAACTGCCGCTGTCCACCGCCCAATGACTCGACGTCGCCAGCCCCACGTTGGCGGTCATAGGCCGTTTTTGGGGCTCAATAGCGAAAGTCCGGGGGTTGTATAATAGACGATAATTTTTTCTTCCGAGGGAATTGTGCTTTTGGACGCAGAAAGCACGCAGAAAGCCAATATCGTCTGCCCATCCGTCGCCGCAGAATCTCGGCCCGAAACTCGTCAGAAATCCAGGGTCTCCAGAACGAGAATGGCCACCACGCAGGCACCGACCGGTGCCGCCGCCGGGGCCGGCTCGGCCACCGAGTACATCGACATCAAGCCTCTCCTCAGCCGCATGTGGCCCCTCGGCGGCGCCGGTGCGCCGACGGCAGACGACATTGCCGACGCGGTTGCCCTGTTCTTCACGAACCAGGTGTCGCCCGAGCAGGCCAGTGCGCTGCTCATGTGCCTGCACTTCACGGGCCTCGACCGGCAAGCCGACGTGCTGGCCGCCTGCGCCGACCGCATGCGGCGGGCAGCGGCTCAGGTGGACGCGGTGCCGCTGCGCCAGATCATTGCCGGCGGCACGGCCGCGCAGCCGACGGCGCGCCTGCAGTACGGCCAGTACGGCGGCGGGCTGTGCGACATTGTCGGCACGGGCGGCGACTCCCACAACACCTTCAACGTGTCGACGGCGTCGTCGATTGTGGCGTCGGCGTACCTGCGCCTGGCCAAGCACGGCAACCGGGCGTCGACGAGCAAGTCCGGGTCGGCCGACCTGCTGGCCAACCTCAAGCACCCGGACCCGGCGGCCATGGCGGGCAACGTCGAGAACGAGACGACGGACCTGCTGGCCGACCTGGCCTTTATCACGCCGGCCACGCTGCGCACCATCTACGCCACCACCAACTACGCCTTTCTGTTTGCGCCCATCTTCCACCCGGGCATGCGCTTCGTCGCGCCCATCCGCAAGCAGCTGCCCTGGCGCACCATCTTCAACCTGCTCGGGCCCCTGGCCAACCCGGCCGACGTGCGCGACGACGGCGACGACGAGAGCGGCAAGGCGTCGCCGCTCGAGGCGCGGGTCATCGGCGTGGCCCGCCGCGAGCTGGGCCCCGTCTTTGCCGACGCCCTACGCATGGCCGGCGGCCGCAAGGCGCTGGTGGTTTGCGGCGCCGAGGACCTCGACGAGATCTCCATCGCGGGGCCGACGTACTGCTGGTGGCTGCACGAGACCGCCGACGGCACCGCCACGACGGTCGACCACTTCCAGCTGGCGCCCGCCGACTTTGGCGTCGCCGCCCACCCGCTGAGCGACGTGTCGCCCGGCCGGTCGCCGGCCGAGAACGCGGCCACGATGACGGCCATCCTGCGCAACGAGCGGCCCGCCGACGACCCGCTGCTGTCGTTTGTGCTGATCAACACGGCCGCGCTGCTCGTCGTCAGCGGCCGCTGCGACCCCTGCGTGCGCGGCGCCGCCGGCAGCAGCGCCCCCGAGGACCCGGCCGCCGTGCAGGAGCGCGGCCCCGGCGGCGGGCGCTGGAAGGAGGGCGTGCGGCAGGCGCGGCTCGCGCTGAGCAGCGGCGAGGCCCGGCGGCAGTGGAAGCTTTTTGTGGAGGCGACGAACCAGATCAAGCCGGCAGCGGCAGCATAAGCAGGGCAGGGCAGGGGCTAGGTCCGAGACAGGCAAACAAAACTGGCGATCAAAAGGAAAGGGGTCAAAATCAAAAAAATCGGTTTGTCTTGACGAAAATGGGATGGGTTTAGCGTAGGGTTATACTCTCTCTGGGATATCACGAGGGTTTGGGTTTTATAAAAATAAGAATGCTTCGCGTTCTTTCTATTCGATACATGCTTTTCTATGCCAGGCATCGGAATTACTGCAACAGAAGACAGGACCATGACCCCTCCATCAGCGCGAGAGCACGCCGCGGACCGTTCCCTTCACGACTGGCCGGCCGTCAATGACAATGTCCACGATGCCGTTTTCGTCCGTGCTGCCCTCGTCCAGCCAGCGGCCCAGCATATCGTTGCTTTCCTTGGGCTTCACGCTGCTGTCGCGCGTGCCGACCGTGATGTGCGAGACCCGGTTGGTGCACGGCCAGCCCTCCTCGGCGCCGCCGTCCCCCTGGGCCGTGTCCACCAGCCGCACCACCAGCGCCATCAGCCGGCCGTCAAACACCACCCGCTCCAGCTCCACGCCAACCCGGCCAAGGGCCGGCTGCTCGGGGCTTGCAGGACTGCTGTCTCCCACCGCCTCCGTGTGCAGACGCACGTACCGGTCCCACAGCGCCGGGCTCTGTCTGGAGCTCGCCCGGTGCATCAGGGTGACGTGGAACGATGTCTGCACACGCCCGCTCTGGAGGAGCTGGTCGTAGAAGCGTCGTTTCTCCGCCTGTGGGCCCTGGAAAGTCCGCTCCAGCTGCTTGAGGATGTCGCCGGAGTCGACGTGCACAGCAACATACTCGAGAGGCTTCTTCTTGGCAACGGCTTTCGGCTTTGCCTGCGGCTGGGTGCTCGCCCCGCCTCGGGGTGGGCCGGTATTGCCGCGATTGGGGAGAGTGTGTTTCAACGAGGGCGCGTAGTCCCCAATCGCCCTTTTCACTGCAGCATCCATGGCCTCCGAGGACGGCACCTCGGGGATCAACTTGGGATACAGGCGGTGCAGCTCGCGTACGACGGTCTCCAGATTTGTACGGCTGGGCGCCGCCGAATCGAGCTGGATGACGGCATCAAACCCGTCGTCCGGTGCGTGCGACGGATCGCAAGGCTGGAACCGGGAGAGAAAGCCGTCCATGATGCCCACGACTTTGTCCCCTTGGGTGGCCGCGTGGATGGTCTGGTGGTTGTCGCCGCGAGCAAACACGCGCTGCCGGGTGATCTGACGCGTGGCGGCGACGTCGTTGTGGACAAAATCGAGCGCCACCATCTGTGCCTGGATGTTCGCCATGCGGACATCGGTGAGGATCTGGCTCCGCTCGTGCCGCAGCGCGTTGTTGCGGTCGGCGACCACGGCCGGGTGGGACGCGAGCTCGTCGAGGACCTGGCGCGTGAAGCGCGGCGGCCGTTTCGCCCCCGTAATGTTGTCGTTCTGCACGTGGCCAAAGCCGAACAGATCAGCCAGGGCCACGGCGATGGTTGTCTTGCCGCAGCCGAGCGTCGCAATGGGCACCAGGATCACGTCGCTGTTGATCTCTGACCGGTCGCCGCCCTGCAGCGCCTCAAAGTTGGCCGCGTCGGCGCCCTTGAGGTTTTTGAAGGCAAGGAAATCGTCGCGCAGCTGGATGATGCCATGGTTCTGGTTGTACTTTACTCCTAGCTCGGGGTCCTTAGCAAGACGCTTACGAGCATAGAGCAGATACTCTTCGGTGATAGCCCGGTGCTTCTTGATCTGTGGCGTCCGCCCTGCGATCAGGGCCTTGGTGCACTCGCGCCACTGGCGGTACATCAGGTAGGGCTCTTCGAACTTGAACTTGAAAAACCAGTCTCCGTAAGGCTTCTCAGCCGGTTTGGGCGACATCCGGCACCGAACAACAAAGCCTTCGACGTCGTGGCCGTCGTGCGCGCCTGTGGCGGCCGCCTCCTCGAGAAATTTCCGCACATCAGCAACGCTGTCCATCGTGATCAGGCCGATCTGGCGGAAGCCCCAGCGGGCTGCGAACTCCTGCACGTGCGTGCTGGGATAGGTGACAAACTCGGGCAGGTTGAGGTTGATTCCGTGCAGGTAGAGGCCGGCCTTTTCGGGCCCGTAGGCGAGGATGTGCTCCTCAAAGGAGTCATCGCACAGTTCGGCCACCGCGGTGGCATTGCGGGTATAGAGCTCCTGTGCCAGGTCCGTCCTTGTCTTGCCAAGGCGATCCAGCTGGGCTACCAAGAGCTTCTCGCCCGCGCTGGCGTGGCTCAGCTCGACATCGCTGCGGTCACCGGTTGAGTGCTTGCTGCAGACGAGCAGAGTGCCGTCGGAAAGGCCCGAGATGAAGATGATGCAGCCGTTCTCCTTGAGCGTGAGCTCGTAGGGGCCCTGTGTGTTTCTGGAAATCGTCTCCCACTGCGTCTCGCGCACCTCGTCAACGTTGAAGAACTTGTCGTAGCCGCGGACCGCAATTGTCGGCTGCCCGTACTCGTTGTGCGTGGTGAACAGGCCGCGTGCGTAGGTTGGTAGGTCTGGTCGCTTGTAGTCCCAGTCTTTGAATTTCCAGGCGTCGAGCAGCCAGTCACCCCCCAGGGCCCCTTGTACAGTGAACCGCGTTTTTCTCGCAAGAGATGCCTTCTTCTTGTCTTTAGATGACTTGTCCAGGCTCGCCAGCAACGCAGAGACCACCTCGACGTCCTGGTCTTTGTAGGGTGCCTGAGGAAGTGGCTGAGATGTGGCGCCGCCCGTAGCCTGTACAGCAGCCATGGTGGTGGACAGCAGTTGGTCTTTGGCTATGATGCTTCTTAGCACGGATAATGCTGAGGGTGAGCTTCAACATGCGTAGCCACAGGCGACCCACTGAGTACCTGAGAGGTCCGTAAACAGTATCGGATGCGCTATCCCGGTTGGTACAGTCTCTGCTCGAAGAAGGCAGCAAGCCAAGTCCTCGCAAAGGAGGTGCTGGCTCGTTTTTATATGCCACTGGTCGAAGATGTTGGCCGAGTCAGTCACAGGGAGGAGCGTTGTCTGGTTTAGCGTAGGCCGCAGCACGGCAGAAGCCCAGAGAATCCGTGCGCACTGCTGCCGTCGTGGTAGAGGCGGATCAGGATGACTCGACCGGCCGTCTGCGAGGATTGAGGCTTGCCGCAACAGTCAGTGGCGCAGCTTCCTTCCCGTTCGAGACTTTGGCGGGGGAAATTTGAAATGTGGGGCACATCATGGGCTCCACGAAGATTCGAATTGTTGAATCAAAGCTTTCCAAGACCACATTAGCTTTTTTTGGAAAAAGTCAAGAGCTACAATACCTGCATTCATACATTCTCGATTCTGTTGGCTTGGCTGTCTGTAAATTCATTGCGCTGCTTTGGGATGTCTTGGTTTATTGATCTCACGATTTCTTTTTTCAAAGCTAGGATTTGTTTACTTACATTGATGGGTGGGGAAAGGGATTTACTCTCCCATATACAACACTGTCAAATGCCACACGTTGACCTTTCACATGACTTCTGCACGCCCATGGGAATCTAGAATGACGGGCAATTCAAAATGCCAGTGCTGTCTGTTGTCCCTGGGCGCTCAAAAGAATCAAGGAGGCGAACGGGTATAAACAAGTGGACCGATCGAAGGTGACGTCATGGCCGAGACCAACCGGCGGAAAGAGCGATCGAGTTGCGTCTTTGATGCCCGTGTTCACGTCTACGTTGGGCCAGACGAAAAAGTACTCACTACCTGGTCGCACAGACCAGAAGAGGAAGGGGCGCAGGTAGAAAGAACCATTCGCTGGGCCGGCTGACCACAAGTGACGTGATGCATTCTGCAAGAACATTCCTCGTCGAACGTAAATGTTGAGCGAGGCCTCTTTGTCTTCCTCTTCTGTTTTTCTTCCTTTTGAGGTTTCTTTTCCCCGTCATTATCTGATCATCACAATTTTGATCAGTTACACACAAACAATCCAAGAAAGAAGCGGAAGATAACGACACGTTTGTCCCGATCATCCCGCAATGAAGCTTCTCTCGTCGCTTCTCTCCGTCGCCCTCGTGGCTGACGTTGCATTTGCCAGCAGCTGGCTCAATCGGGCCGGTACGTCTTGAGAGGCACTTGTCTCTGCTGTCATTGTGCTGGCATTGTACTGACATTGTACTGACCTCATACCCTTAGCCTACAACAAGTGGCACGAAAACGAGCTCGAGCAATGGCTGTCGGACCACAACATCCCTTACCCAGCCAAGGCCGACCGCAAGGACTTGCATAGCCTTGTCCAGAACCACTGGAACGACCGTGTCGTCACGCCCTACAACAGCTGGGACACCGAGCAACTGCAGGCGTACCTCAGGCAGAAGGGCGTGGAGACGAAGCAGACCACAAACGAGAATTCGAACTGGCTCAAGTCCGAGGTCCAGAAGCTTTGGTCGGGAACGGAGGACCAGACGCAAAATGCATATGCCAATGTCAAGGATTGGATCCTGGACTCATGGACCGACAGCCAGCTAAAGTCATTCTGTGACCACAATGGCATTGCTGGTACGCTCTCTGTTCCTACTCCTACACTAGCCTGCTTTTCTGTTGCCTCATAGCTAACCCTGCCGCAGTTCCCCAGCCACGCAACCGCGATACCCTCCTCAAGAAGGCGCGCCAGAACTACGAGGTAGTTGCCAAGAAGCACCACCAAGCTGTTGGGTACCCAGGCAATTGGCTCTACGATGCTTGGACCGGTAAGTAGAGCACCTGCTGTGCACTACTGCGCTCTTCTTGCCGATATGCCAACTAACGATACGCACAGACTCCGACCTGAAGAACTGGCTCGACACCTACGGCATCCCCGCTCCGCAGCCGTCTACACGCGACAAACTCATCGCAACAGTTCGCCGCAATTCGCACCTGGCCTATCTTCAAGCGCAAGACGAGTCGTCTCGTCTGAAGAAGGCTGCCGAGAAGGCCTACGCCAATCTTTCAGACAATATCCTGGCATCGTGGAGCGAGTCGGACCTCAAGGCTTTTGCCGACAAGAATGGCATCAATGGTGAGTGTCAGATATCTTTTTTTCTTTTGGTGTCTTGTCTTTAACTGACAAATTTGACAGTGCCCCAGGGAAGCAAGGTGGATGAGATCCGCGCCCTGATTCGCAAGCATCGTGCCGAGGCGCTGGGTGATACCGTCACGGACCGGTTCGGTGCAGCGACGACCAAGGCCGGCAACTATTTTTCGCAGTCCACAGACTCGATTTCCGAGGCGGTTCATGCAGCATTTAACAACGCCATTGATACGTGGTCGGAGAGCCGTCTGAAGGCCTATTTGGATGCCCGCGGCATTCCCGTGCCGCAGAAGTCCACAGCGGATTCTCTGCGTGCCCAGGTCCGCAAGAACGCACACAAGGCCGGGTCGGGCTGGACGGCGTGGACGTTTGACGACCTGTCGTACGAGAACCTCCGGGAGTACCTGGCCTCGACCGGCAACGATGCGGCCAAGAAAGTTTCGGAAAAGTCGGGCGTTGCCCGTGAGGAGCTCGTGAAGGCTGCACAGTCGTACTACAACTCAGCATCCAAGGTGGGCGGCACGCAGTACGCTGCGGCCACCTCGAATCTGGCCAAGGCCACCCAGGCGGCCAAGGATAACGTGTTTGACACGTGGAGCGAGAGCGACATCAAGGCCTACCTGGACTCGTATGGAGTGGTATGTACAGAGTGACATCTTCAAAGACAGGGAAGGAATGCTAACATTCTATTTAGCCGGTGCCACAGGGAAGCACGTTGAACGAGCTTCGCGCTTATGCGCGTCAGCAGGCGACGTACTTCCGCTACGGCACGACCTCGCCGACTGCGACGCTGTTTGCCAAGGCAGCGGAAGGCTTCTGGGGCTCTATTGACTGGGCCAAGGCACAGATCCAGATTGGCGTCGATCTGGCTAAAAAGCAGTCGGAGACGTTCCGCAAGAAGGGCAGCGACGAGCTGTAGAGGCATCTGCATGTTATCAGCATGGGCATATGAGGAGAAGGAATGACCAGGGGAGAAAAATAACAGTTGTGGAGGGTTTGGAAAGAATGAGAGTTCACCTCGAATCGTTCTAGTTCAGCAACAGGCTAAATACAGCATGAGAAACTGTCACCGCCTCGGACTGAGTCCAGTGCCATTCAACTACTTCGTTGAATTGTCGAGCCGTACACCGTACCATTGACCGCGAGACGCGTATAGGCAGGTGGCTCTGGAGCTCTCTGCATATATGCTTGGAGAAAGGGGGTGGCAGTGATCTAGTCGAAACAGGAGAGCCGCGTCCTACTGTATATTGGCCTCACTCAATTAAAGAGGGAGGCATGTTAGTTAGATTCTTACGGGTATGTCTTATTTAGGCCATGTGCCATTCACGTTATGTTCTGCTGCATTTTCGGTAATTTTTTTTGTATTTTTCTGTGTTTTTTTGTGTTTTTGTGGTGAATGTATCCCAAGCTTACCAAGACATAGGAAAAAGACAAAAGGGTTGAAAAGGAAAAAAAAAAAAAGAGTCACACCTTACCTTTGCATATCTCTCATCGTCTTTCGTGATTTCTCTTCGTACTTACTCCCACTGAAAGCTGGCCCGGAACTGCGCCGGGGTCACATCGTCACCAAACAGGGCGGCGTTGTTTTTGCAGAGCGAGACCACCAGGGCCAGAAAGCTCATCTCCCGCGTGTCCGGGCGGTACCAGCAGCAGCGGCTGGAGGCCGTGCACGACGTGCGGCAGGTGGGACAGGCCGTCAGCGGCGTGGGCGAGGCCGAGCCGGACGTGCTGGCCAGGACGGGGCCCAGCAGCAGGTCATGGTGAGCAATGCAGAGGCGGACCAGGCGGCGGAAGCAGCTGGCGCGGGTCTGGCTGCAGGAGCTCAGGGTCAGGTAGAGGTAGAGGCGGTGGGCAGCATCCCAGATCTCATGGTCAAATGAGGTCTGGCCGGCACGCATGCGGGCCAGGTAGGCATGAGGCGTGAGCTGGGTGCCCGGCGAGGGGGGAGGGGAAGAGGAGGAAGAGGGGATGGTGGTGAGGATGGAGGAGATGATAGAGGGGGAATTGAGAGAGGGGAGGGGGAGAGAGGACATCCTAGACGACATGGTTTCCTGTTGGACTGGTTGTAAACGGAAGAAGTGTGTGTTGACTCACCGTGTTGGAAAAAAGACAAACAGAAAACAGGAAACCAGCGAGAGTGTGGTCGTGTAGGTGAAGACGATGAGATGAGGTGCGACTGGAGAGAAAGGGAAGAAGAAACGAAATAAGACAGCAGCATGGCCGTCTTTTATGTTGATATTCTACACATGTTGGCTACGACGTCTTGTTCCTGTTCACGGCGAACAACAAAGGTGGACATGAAAGCAATACAAGACAAACAATGAATAAGGGGTTGCGATCAAAGTAAACAAAGCAACAAAGAGAGGGGACAAAGGCAAGACGAGCAGTGAACAAGAGTTTGTGAACACAGGAAGCACAAAGAATGCACAATGAAAAAAGCATCAAGCAGAAAGGAGGGGAAAAGGAGAAAGAAAAAGAGGAAGAGAAAAGGAAAAAAAAAGAAAGAAAAAAAAAAAGAGACAAAGATGCTTGTTTGTAAACGTGAACAAGTTGATTCCGATTCGGTTCATGACGGAATCGCGGCCAAGACGGGCGGCCAAGACACGCCACGCCGGCCACGGCCAAGTCCACGCCAGTACGGACATCCGCCTCTTATCGCCTTGCGCGGCGGCTGGGCCTCGATGCGCTTTGCTCTTGGTCGTTTTCTTTGTTGCACGGCCGCGGGCCAATCAGCTTTTACCAATCCGCCGACAGGTGGCGACGGCCGTCCTGCCGCCCCGCTGGGTGCCCAGGCCCGACCAACCAGCGCCGCCGGATGCAGGGCGGGCCAGGCCGACGATGCCGACGATAAGCCAGGGACGGCCTTTCACGGCCGTTCTCTGCTGCAGCCGGGCAGTCTTTCGCGCGCGGGCATAACCACGTGTCGGGGGAAGAGGAGGAGGCTGCAGTCGCCAAAGCAGCGGCGGCCGTGCTATTCTCTCTTTCTTTCCTTCGCTTTCTCCGTCTTCCTTTCTCTTTTCTCCTTTCTCGCTTCTCTCTCCTTGTTTCGACGATACTGGCCTTGCTCGTGCGCCACCGTCTTCCCCCAAACGACCCAAGACTATGACGCCCACGGAGGCGCCTCCGCCGGCGGCTGCGGCTGCGGCTGCGGCTGCGGCCGCCTTCGACTACGACCTGGTGATCACCAACGGCGTCTGCGTGACGGCGTCGGACGTGGCGCCGCTGGACATTGGCGTGCGCGGCGAGAAGATTGCGGTGCTGGCGCCGTCGGGCTCGCTGGCGACGGCGTCGGCGCGGCGGCGCATCGACGCGGCGGGCGGCTACGTGACGCCGGGCGGGGTGGACTGTCACGTGCACCTGGAGGAGCCGGCGCTGTTTGGCAAGGGGCGGTCGGCGGACACGTTCGAGACGGGCACGCGGTCGGCGGTGGCGGGCGGGACGACGACGATTGTGGCGTTTGCGCCGCAGCAGCGCAGCCAGCCGTCGCTGCTGGCGGCGCTGGACGCGGCGCAGGCGCTGGCGCGCGGGCGGTGCTGGTGCGACTACGGGCTGCACCTGCTGGTGGCCAACGCCGGCGAGGTGGCCATGGCCGAGGTGGCGGCGCTGCCGGGGCGCGGCGTGACGTCGCTCAAGATCTACATGACGTACGAGGCGCTGCAGCTGCGCGACGACGAGATCCTGTCCGTGCTGGCGGCCGCGCGCGCCAGCCGCGTGCTGACCATGGTGCACGCCGAGAACGGCGACGTGCTCAACTGGCTGACGGCGCGCCTGGAGCGCCGCGGCCTGGTCGCGCCGCGCTTCCACGCCACCAGCCGGCCGCCGCTGCTCGAGGCCGAGGCCACCAACCGCGCCATTGCCCTGGCCGCGCTGGTCGCCCAGACGCCCATCCTGCTGGTGCACGTCAGCGACGGCGAGGCCGCCGCGCGCATCCGCGCCGCCCAGACCCGCGGCCAGCCCGTCTTTGCCGAGACCTGCCCGCAGTACCTGTTCCTGACGCGCGCCGAGCACCTCGACGCGCCCGCCGGCTTCGAGGCCGCCAAGCACGTGTGCTCGCCGCCGCCGCGCGACGCCGCCGCCCAGGCCGCCGTCTGGCGCAGCCTGCGCAACGGCACCTTTTCCGTCCTCAGCTCCGACCACTGCCCCTTCAACTACGACGACGCCGAGACCGGCAAGAAGACCTGCATCACCCCCGAGTTCCCCGTCGGCCAGTTCCGCCACATCCCCAACGGCCTGCCCGGCGTCGAGACCCGCGTGCCCCTGGCCTTTGCCGACGCCACACCCCTCGCCGGCGCCGAGGCGGCCCCTGCTGCGGCTGCTGCCCCCGAGTCCGCCGCGACCGCCGCCGCCGCCGCCG